>JARVKF010000035.1:150040-178751 GCA_039778275.1 Seiridium unicorne | reverse complement strand
CCCCCCCCCCCCCCCCCCCCCCCCCCCCCCCCCCCCCCCCCCCCCCCCCCCCCCCCCCCCCCCCCCCCACATGCATCCTCACTCTGGAAATTCGTTTACAAGGCATGCTAGGAAATATTTGAAAGATTAGTGACACTGGAGCTGTCCCTCAGACCACGGAGAATAAAGACATCTGACCGAATTTTAGAATGATACATGGTCATGATGGCAGCTGCGGACAGATTCCCCGTTCTGCGGGTCATTGTAAAAGTATGTATTTGCCCAAGGCAATATGTATGCGAGGACCCTCGCGGGTCCTGGAATGAAGTATCTCGCCTCATCACCAACTCATCGGGGTATCGCGGTCCTCTAGAGTGCAGAAGCTGAAAACAAAAGACTGAAACAGCCAAACTCAATGCAAAGCCAATAATCCATCCATCATCATCATCATCTCAAAGTGTCCTTGTCCTGTGTTGTCATTAATTTCCTTTCCCTCAAATAAACAAGCAGTTCATTCTTTCGTCATCAATCAGACTGTCGTTTCATGCTAGTGAAGCAAAACCGTCTTTCGAATACGCCAAGTGCAATGCCATGCCGAACGCCTTCCGCCGCAAGAGCAGGGGAGAAACCCTTTCTTCTGTTGCCCATGTCTCCCAATCATGGCATCATGTAACGCTGCCCGCGAATCCGGTTGTATCATCAATCTCAATCTTTCCCAATGAAGATTCTGTCGAACTAGGCAGGAATCTCAAGATTGTCAATCTCCTCGTTTTCCCGATCCTCAGATGAGGCTGCCACGGCCCACTTGCGCCATCTGGTGAGCCGCCCCGGTGTCCCTTTGCGATTTGCTGATTCCTCTTCCACGTTCTCCACACCTATTTTCGTTTCAGTAACCCGTTCAACCTCTCCTCCGGCAACACAGCCAGCACTACCGAACAACTCCAACCCTACCTTCTTCAAGACACCTTCTCTTTCCCATCATGCTGAGCTCGTCCCCATTAGCCGACTCTCGGTCTTCAGAGAAGCTCACATTAAGGACCTCCGACAGAACGTCGCGTCTGCGCTTCGGCGACGTGGTCTGAGCAACGCTCATGATCTCCTCTTCCTCATCGGCGAAAGTTTCGAGCTTGAGCGGATCGAAGGCACCCACGAGCTCGTGGCCAAGAACTTGGCCCAGCCTCTCCTTGAGGCCCAGTACCGGCCACACGGGCACATGTGTGTAATCAATCTTGAGCTCCGCATCGCCCTTGGGCGCCTTGTGCGGCTCGTGAAACATCATCAGGAAAGCAGCTGGCACCGTGGCCGTGTAGATGATGAATGCCTCGTCTTCTTCCGATGTTGTGAACAGTCGCACAGTGATATCTCTGGGCGTAATCGTGCTGGCCCTGAAGCCGTCCGGGTAGAGTTGCTGTTGCGCCAGAGCGATTATTGTGGCCACGAAATGTGGGTCCTCGTCAAGGTTGCTAGGTATCAAATTCTTCGATCGCAAGGTTTGCAGCCGGTGGACCGGAGTGTTGGGGCTTCTGTTAGGGCCTTGTAATATTCTGAAGCAATTGTGCCTGATGTGGTTGAGGTTGCTCCTGCTGACATAGGCTAGTACTGGCGTATCGCCGGCAATGTTGACACTCATAGACGCCATGAGCTGGCTGGTGGATCGACTCGATGTCCAAGTGGTGGCCGAATCAAAAGACATGGACGCGTCGTGGTGCTTCCATATTACCTGGGCGCGAGTTGCCTTGTGATAGACACGACTCCCGAACCTCAAACTCAACTCTGCGTTCGATTTCGGTTTGCAAAGATGCGTCGGAAATAATGTCGAGATGATGCTCCTCAAAGCTCGTGTCTTGGCCATAACGTTGCGCGGCATGTCCTTGCCCATGAGCGTGTCCAGGTCTCTACCGATGCCTACAACTGCTGAAGATGCGCGCGGCGACCTTTTAGGCGACGAAGATACCGTCGGTGTGGGAGTTGTCTGAGGCGGTCTGTGTATGAAGCGACAACCCAGAAGTCGCGTGTGCAGGTCGGTCCAACAGATGGGCAGGACATAGAGCGACGTGCCCTGATGATCGTGCATGATGTCCCACAGTGAGCCTCGTTCTGGAACTGTGTGTTGGCGGCGCGGTGGTTGCTTGGAGTGCTTGTTTGTCTCCCCCTTGACTGTTCTGGCAGTCATGGTGGCGGTGGGCATTTTGAGGTCGTCTTTCAACGGCGCACCCATTGCGTGTGCGTGCTTCTTCAGTGTGCTGTAAATATCGATAGTCAGTATCCCTGGCGAGAGGTTTTAATTAAGAACATACGCGCGAGTTGACAAAGCGACTTACTGTTTGGCAGGCGAAGTGGCTGTCTCTTGAGTTCGCATTCAGAGTGAAAGTGGGAATGCGAGTGACGCGCCGGGATTAGTAGCGTCAGAGGATGGTCACAGCGGGTTTCCACTCGCAGAATCGGGACTAGAACCACTTTTCCCAAATGGTAGAGTTCGAAGACGAGTGGATTCAAGAAGTCAAGAGCAGAACGCTCGAGTACAACTGTGACGATGCTGAGACGTACGATCACCAACAGTCGGCGGTAAAAGAGACAAGGAGGCGTTCGAGGGTAGGGCAGACGCGACAGAACGAAGGGGAGGGGCAATGACCCTGTTAAAAGGGCAGGCACGCTCTTTGTGGGCGAGACTGTGGATCCTGTCAGTTCACGACTTGAGCGCCAAGTCACGTTACCTGTTGGTGGTTGTCCCGGATTTGGCATCTGGCGCCAGGCTCCAATAAGTTGGATCTCGACTGGATCTTGGGCCGATCCCAGATTCGCTAGTGGAAGAGCAGCTGAGGACAGGCGTGACAGGTCGAGGACTGTGGGATGTGGCACGGTGGCTGAGAGCATGTGCGATCGCGATTGCCAAGGCCGAGACAAACCGGCTTTTGGCTGCGAAAGGAGAGACAAATGGCGTGTCCGAATCCGAGAATGGGAGTGTGGCTGCCTAACTGTGCTGGTCTGACGTTGGACTGTGTGGCGGCACACTTGTGAAAATTCCGCTTCATATGCATGCGTAGCATAACTTGAAACCCCAGCTATGCCGAGTTGGTTCAATGCATTGAGCTCGGGCCCAGAGTTGAGCCAGAGCTGAGCCAGAGCCAAGTGACGTCCCTCCTTAACAATTTCTAGCCAGACGTCAGCCTTGAACGATAGGCGCCATTAGCAGGTGCAGCCCCTCCACACCTACACGCAGCAAGCACCAACAGGAGCTTCTCCCTTCCACTGAGCAGACGTGCATCGCGATACCCTCTCTCGGCAATTGGACGCAGACTTGACCAGATAGAGTATCACCATCTATTTGGTGACATACTCGCCCATCATGCCGGTCAGTCGGACACTTCTCGCAGGCCACCCCCTCATTACCTCGCCGGGCGCAGGCCGTGGCCAACTATAAACTCACAACCATCTGTCACGATGCTCATATATATCACAGGCTTACAACTCCATGTTCAACTCGGATCCGAATCCGCCGCGTCTGATTGGAAACTTCCCACTCCTTCCTCTGCGTACCAAGACTCGTGGTCCGGCATACACACTGCCACCGCCCTCCGAACCTCTGGCAGCTTCCGAGTCCCCCGATCCGGACTCCGATTCCTATGATATCCTAGACGAGGTTCTGTCGCTATTCCGAGCCAACACATTCTTTCGCAACTTTGAGATCCAGGGCCCAGCCGATAGGTTGCTGATCTACGGAATTCTGTTCACGAGCGAAGTATTGGGCAAGATAAGGCCAAGCTATGGTGTCAAAGAAGCACAGAAGGAGGTTCTGAACACGGCGCTGGACTTGAACTTCTCTATCCCAGGCGATCCAGGATTCCCTTTGAACCAGGTAAGCCCCTGAGGCGTCGGCGGTTGTCAGGCAGGCAGACGGACGGGCGAGAGGGGATATGGGGTTGATGGCATCGGCAAAGGGGATAGCGAGGGCTGACTGGATCTGCAGATGTACGAGCCGCCACGAGACCGACAGGACGCTGAACAGTTACGGCAATACCTCGCCCAAGTACGACAGGAGCTGGCAAGCCGGCTATTGGCAAGAGTATACGAGGAAGGTGGTGATGGGAAGCCAAGCAAGTGGTGGTTGAGCTTCACAAAGAGAAAGTTCATGGGCAAGAGCTTGTAGAAGAGTGTTTGTAGGGGAGGAGCGATACTGATCAATCGCAAGCGACAAGCCTAGAAGGGCGCGGAGCAAAAGTCGGCAGTCCATGCACAATAGAAGAGCTCTATTCAGGGGTATCAATGAAGTTCATGCAGCCATCTCCGAGGCCGATCCGAACTCTAATGCGAAGCGCCATAATGCTATTCATCTCCCGTCCAAACGCCTGACAGCGACTTCTAATCACCGACCTTGCGCTTCTTGTTCCGTGCACCTTTGCCCCTTGCTTCGACTTTACCTTCGGCAGGTTTCACTCTCCAAGCGGTGAAAACATAGCCCTCCGCACCTCCCCTGCTCGTCATCAGCGGATGCGTCCGCCCAGGCAGGACTTGCCATTTCCGCACCCTACTTGTCTGCAATGCTGCTCCGAGGACTAGGGTGGGGTTGAGGGGATACTCGTCAGTGCCCTCCCAATGCTCAAGCTCCTCAAGCGTTTTTTCGGCAACCTCCACAGGCGGGTCTGATATCCAAGCTCCTCGTCTTGCTATGCTATAGCAGTCGACGAGCTTAGTCAATGGTTCGATGGACTGTGAGTAGATGGCGATCGGGGCCCCGCCAGCCAAGAGTGGAACGGCATGCTTCATGATTGACACCGGGTCCATAGTGCTGGCAACAACCAGACCCGAGAAGCCGCCTGCTCGCGCCGTGTCAACGACATGACGAACCCGAGCCCATCTGCGTCGCTTTCGGTGGTAATTGCCTCTACGATTCGTCTTCCACGATTTGAGTTCATCAAGCGAGACAGCGGCCGGCTCCGCCATGTATGTTGTGTCGGCAGTGGGCTCCAATAGCTGGAGCCATGACAACGTCATGAGGTTCCTGGCAAGTGGATGCGAAAGGGGCTGGGATGGGTTTGTAATATCGAAGTCGTAATATTTGAGCAGACTGAGGTTGGGTTGCGAGTTGGCATGAACCAGCGTCAAGGTATTTGACGTGGCATATGGCACGCTCAGGTCGTCCCAACGCTTACCAGGTCCAGCTGGGTATTTCTTGGGAATACCGTCAGTTGCTAGGCGGTCTTGAGCTCCCTCCGACGATGGTTGAACGTCCATAGAGTCTTCGTCCTTAAACGACCCTACGGTCTTGACCTCGGAATCGATGTGCTGCACTGTGGCATTCTCCTCCTTCTCCTCCTCGAGAGCGTCCGTGCTTGCGCCGTTCTTTGTAGATTTCGGCCGGCTTGTTGACTCTCTTCGTTGTTGCGGTGACTTCTGTGCCTCCAGATATGCTTCAAGCGACTCTCCTTTCTCGGGAGGGTACAGAATTCCGGTTCTTTCCGCCATGGCTGCAACCAAGAGGCCACCGGTATCATCAATCACCAAGTAGCGCCCTTGCGTGTCGTCCGCCTCATTAGAGGCTTCTTTGCCGTTCTCTTGGCCCTCCTGCTTGGGCCTCTCCTCCCCACCCCAGTGTACGTTGGCCCAGCATCCCAGCAAGCCCAACATCTCCTCGCGCATCTCCATAATCTTCTGGGAATCCCTTTCTTCAAGCAGCCAGTGATCGAACATGGGCACATCCAGCGGCAACACGCAGAATTGCCGTATGTATTTCTTGTGCTTGAGCAGCTTGTACTTGGCGAGCGAGTACTCGGTTTTCTGGTCCAGTGCAGAATGCGACAGCATGAGCTTCGCAATCAAATCTTTGCCGGCGCCTGTTCCGTCTTTCTTCAGCGCCTCGATCTCTGCCATGCTCAGCTTCTGCGCTGAGACTGCTTCGTTCAGCATAGCAGCCTCGTCCGTCTTGGCTACCACGGCGCCCGAGGTGGCATCGACCAGGGAGTACTCAACGCCCGCAGGCATGGCCGCACCCTCGCCGTCTTCATCATCTGGTACAGAGGTGGGCGAGTCGGCCGAGTCAGACGAGCCACTGGAAGTGAGGACGTCGGCGTAGATTTCTGAAGCGGGCACGATCCGCAGGCGGTTAAAGTTTTCCGGTTCCTGCTTATCCAAAAGCTCAAATGTGAGGTGGTACGGTCGGTGTATGATCAGGTTACTCGGGAACGAGCCGTATTTGCCTAGCGAGACGGTGCTGCAAAAAATGGCCAAGATTAGTGGCAGGGTCGAAAAAGATCAATTGAGGGGCAACTTTACGTGTTCGGAGTCACCTGTAGCACCCTGAGAGTGCCATTGGGAAGCTTCAGGGCCACCCAGGAGTTGGGCTGGACAAGAGAATGCATCGTTGCTTGTCACGCAAAGAAAGCTGCGTACTGATCGAAGCAAAAAAATTTCCCGACTCTCGACCTGGTCGGCTGCAAGTGTCGAAATAAAGTTGCTGCACTAGCCCCGCCGTCGCATCGAATGTGGGGTGATTGACTAAGGTACGTACATACGTGCGTGGTTAAACTTGGAGATCTTGTTACTACCGTATTCACATTTATTTAATGTATCCGGTTTCGTTCTCATCTATCTTAGCGTACTTTAAGATAGGTCTCAATATAGCCTTATTCCTCGTATGGGAAAATCACTTCAAAAAACCAAAGGTTCTCTCATAAGGGGAAAAGTGCCACCAGCTTACCGGATTCATATCTATCTACGTATGTAGACTGTGTGACCACACAGAGCACCGCGATGCAACCCCAGTTTGGGTTCTAGGATATAAATCCATGGGCAGTTATTCGCTAGAATCCAGTCAGTCAGTCAAGTCTTACACACTTCACTCAATTTAGGAATTTCTGCACATCAGTGACCAAGCAGAATAAATGCGTTGGAAGGCGCACGTCGTATTAAACAAGACACACTTATAAGGCCAGGTACTCATCCTATCTGCTCAGCAGTCTCGAGAGTATGACCGCGCATTTATAGGTCTGGTCGTATACAACAACCACTGATATGGCAAGACCCTTGTTTCCTTGCAATGCAGCCACCGTGGCAAAGTGGACGTCGCCTACAGGATATTCGTAGAAGGATGCTATGACGGACCATCGTAAGCAAATCCATTTTACCCGCCATTCAAACCGACTTCAGTGCCAGCTACAACTGCTAAAAATTGATCGAGCGGCACAAAGGAGCGCCTGCGGTATTATTTGGTGGTATAGATTCAGTAAGCATGGAGTAGTAGACCTAAATCGAGGAATTGCCCTCAAAACAAAAGTAAAAAGAAATTTTAAAAAAAAAAAAAAAAAGAAAAAGAAAAAAAAAAAAAAATTTGCACAATGTGCAAATCAATTCAGCAGAATGATCATTGCAGTCAAAGCTCCTGAGAAACTGCGTAAATCAAGCAATTCATCAGTATCGACCTTTTCATTTTCTTGTTACCCCAAACCATCGCACCGGGTTCTGGAATCAATTAAGCATTGTATCATTGACTCGACCTTCAATTTATCTCCAAACACCATGGCTATACCCACTACCCTCGGTATAGTCCTCTCTTTCGCTGCTCAGGGCCTCTCTTGCATACACAGCAAAGGCTCTATCGGGTCGACCCTTATCTTAGGGGAGCCCGTGGGGGGATATCGGCGGAGCTGTGGGATAATGAAGGAAAGGTCTGTGATGGGCCCTGGCACACCGACCGGGACGACCATTTCTCAGCAACTTGCAATCCTGGCTACACGTTCGCCGTATCTAAAAATGGCCGGAGAGCCTGGTACGACTACGGATCGAATGCTTTCTCATGGGACCAACGCCCAAAGTCACAGAAGGGTGACTGCTACAGGGCTTGTGGTGACAAGACCGGTCTTTGCACAGATTGTACTACCGAAATCTCCTGGAACCTTGACACATACTGTTGATGGGCGAGAGTTGATATTTATAGGGGCCAAACGGAATTTAAGTGCACCATCTAGAATATGGCGAATGTGAGAGTGAGAGATTGTGGAGAGTCGGGGATTTTTGCATGCAATGCTGACTGTTCTTTCGCATGCAGGATTGCGAGGAAAACGTGTAAATACCAGTCACCAAATAAGAACTGACAAAGATAGAGTTGGTAGTTCACATACAGCGGCGTTACTAAAACTGCAAGGCCTATAGATTTGGATAATGATGCAATCGCGACTATCTAGCATGTAATAACCTCACTTAATTAGACAGGCCATATTATCAACTAATTAGCTGCCATATATAAACATTTATAAACGGAAATATCTATTAAACCATATAGAAACGGGTAACTATTATATTAGAAATTTATATTAAGCGGTTTCATAATATTTATAAACTCTATTATTATTATTATTATTATTATATAGGATTTTTAAGGAAACTCTATATTAACTACGCGCTTAACGCGAAAATTATTTGCAGGACTTCCGCTAACTTTACTAGTTCTCTAAATATTATCTTATAAGAATGAGCTGGACGAACACTAAATAGATGAGTAGTCTTGTAATGCTCGTAAAGAAAGAGATTGATTACAATAACAAATCGTGATAGCACGACCTTCAAAATATGTCGGTTGGCCACAAGAGCCAGGCTAAGCAATGGATGGAAGTATAGCGCATCTTCCTTCCCCAGGCTTCAGCTGCACCGCGCATCGTCTGTGCAGAGCTCTAGATTAATACAACCCAGCGCTTGGTAAAGTTTATGCCTTGAGCACAATGACAAAAGACAAAAATCCGAATTTCCACGACGACGAAGAGCTCTCGCTTCTGGAATTTATAGAAAATCAACTCCTTTCTGGCGTGCAAAATAATCCTGGAGACTACTTTGACAAACTAGTGGTAGAAACAAGATCGGCCCACATTGGAATACTAGGGGGAGGAAACACGATTCCAGTGGAATCAGTCATCGGTCTTCGACCATCATATGACTTTTTAAATCCTTGGAGTCGTCCTCATTCGGTCAAGAAGTGGTCAAACAATATCTTCAGACTTTTTATTCCCTGGCATTGATGCCAATGACTTGCTGCCATCATTAAACTTTGAATAATTCGACTTTTCGTTGTCAGATTCTCTTGCTGGCGAATTTTCATATTCGTCCAACGTAACGGGTTCGGCGTAATGCTCCTTGAGTAGCCTGGGAAATTCAGCTAAGGATTAAGCCTATGGATTTCAATGTGACGTTGATCAACTCTCGCGTAATTAGAACAAAGTGAAGGGGCCTGTGAAGCTATGCTAGTGCACTAGGCGATCTACAAATCTGATCTTTCAACAGACTCAAGCAGAACACTGACAATATTGAAGATATTCAGGTTTTCCAACTGCCAGCCAGTCCATAGCATAACAGGGCAAGGTGGAAGAATTGATACCATAGTCAATGCAAAGCATGGTAACATAGGTTTTCTGGCCCAGCATTGGAGTCTCTTATCGTCAACAAGACCAATACCTTTGTAATACACGCCTGCAAAAGAAATATCCCATTTCATGATTATGTAAGGTCATTCGATTTGGATACACGCACATTGTAGATTTCGCTAGGCTATTGTGGTCTCTTCACTCATGTCCACATGTGCCAAGCACCACCTTTGCGGTAGCTATATCCATGCTGCGGTCCTTCCGCATCGATGATGTATCCACCAGCACAACGATCAAAGGAAACCTTGACCTGGTCCTCATAAAAAGCATCATATGTGTGATTCAGGGCATCTGCTAGGCTTTCTACGCCGCCGTCGGGGTGGAGCACTTTCCACGGCTTCACGCATGTCTCCCCGCGGCACGATTTCATTACTATCTGCAATGCGTCGAGACGGTCGATCACAGTCGTGAGATCGCGGCCGAGGAAAGATGTCTTCGAAGGTCGGGCTTCGCTGTAGAGATTCACCATCTGGCCAGGGTCGTTCTGAGAGATATCAGTACAATTCAGGAATCGCGAGCAGTGGGTGGGTTTACCTCAATATCATAGAATTCGTGCTCGTTATTACACCAAACCGAGTAGTAGATATTATATCCTTCCCCTATCAGTCGGATGGCTTTATACGTGTTGTTTTTCATGACAATTTGACCGTTCCCATCTGAGCACAATATTAGCTTACAGATACTTAGATGAGGGCTTTGTCAGAGTGGCAATCTACCTACCAAAGCCTCCCAAGGTACCCTCAGCGATTGCAGTGCCCCAATATTCGACCTAACATCAAATCAGGATTAGTCATTTTCTCCAAGATAGGTTTTAGGGATTGCTTAAAACAGATCCCCGAAGTATCTAGCTCTCAGGGCATTGGTTGCACCTCAAGAACAGGCCCAGTGAGGCAAACAGGGGCCCAAGATTGTACGTACCCCAACGTGTTCATGTCTAATGACTGTTCCGGGCTCGTCGGATGGAAGTGGGATCGGTGTTCCGTCAAAGTCGCTTCGCAGCTCGATTCCCGCCAAACGGAGGAGGGTGGGCGCCAAGTCAATATGAGTGGTCACGGCACTTTCGACCATTCCGGCAGGGATTCCTGGTCCACGTATGACAAACGGAACACGAATATCCTCCTCGAAGCCACACTCCTTCCCGGGCGGAAGCCGATGTTGTCCCAAATGGTAGCCATTGTCAGCCGTATAAATGATGTAGGTCTCATTTAAAATCCCAGCAGCCTCTAGTTCAGTGACCAGCCTTTCTACAAGCTCATCGACGCCCTGCAAAGCTTGTAGGCGAGCCTGATAGAACTCATCAAGATATGAAACTCCCGTTTCATTGATTCGAGCGAGTTTGTTTATCCAACTAACACCACTAGCCTGCAATCATTTTTAGTAATTGATTTAAATAAAAATTAACCCATATATTAAGCTTACCTCCTCCGGGTTGAAGTTTTTTGTGCGTGGTACTTTGGTGCTTTTGAACAGGTCTGCATGGCGCTCCAGTGGAATAGGTTGAGTCATTTGCGGAGGTCCGCCAGTGTTGGCATCAATGTTGGAATGCGGACCGATTGGAGCAACAGCTAGGAAGAAAGGTTCTTCAGAGGAAATAGCCTCTCGAAGCAAGCCTGATGCCTTCTCAGAAATAAGGTCGGAAGTATGAGATCCTTGGTGTCGGACTGGCTGGTCGTGATTCTTCTGGTAGATTGGGTTGAGGTAAGAGTATGTCCCTGGGTCAAGCAGGAAGTCTGACGATGTCCATCCAGCGACATGAGGAGAATCGTAGTTATAGATTGTGTGGGCGTTGAATAGCTTTCCAGTGTAGTAAGTTTGATAGCCTGCCTCCTGGAGCCAGACTGGGAGATAGTTCTCGTTCAAGCCTTGGCTAATGAACTTGGGGTAACCACCTTGCAAACAAAATCAGCATGGATTAGGATTTACGGAGAAGGTCGACTCACCGTAAGGCGGGGATACATCTGTCACATTGGTGTTATGGGGTTGTTTACCGGTCCATAAAGCAACTCGCGAAGGGCAGCAAATGGCCGTCGTTGTGAAATGGTTGTCAAATGAAGCGCCTTTATCAATAATGTGAGATTTCAGGAGAGGCATATATGAGACCGAGTCCATAGTAAGGTCCTGGTCATCGCTCAGGATGAAAACAATGTTTTTCCCCTTGGGCTTCCCAGTGCCAAGTTCCGTGGGTCGTTTGCCGGCTGAAGACATTACATGCTGGAGGTCCGAATCGAATGCTGCCACAACATGGATGGATAACGCAAGATTGCAGAGACCGATTGCGGTCAATTGGTGGAGTGCACGCATCGTCAACCATCAAATGTCTCGTATAGCCTTTCTTTATTACAGTTTGAGGTCTGCGTATCTTACAAGCAAGACACTTCCCATGAAGCGACGACGACTCTTACGTGGCCCGTGCGCAGCTGGTTGAGAAGCACGCAATACTGAGCTCATGTCACCGGATTGGACAGGGATCGAGGAATACCCACACCTCAAGTTATACTGGGGCCGCCGGATTCGAGCCTACGCCGGATGTGGTTCCGGGCACGGAAGCCGGAGACGGGGCCAGGTATGAATATACGTAGGGAAAGACGAGGAATTATACCACGCAGCAGCGATATTTCTCTGTGACTCCATCCTAGGTAAGGACGGCTTGCTCGCCCGAATCTACTATCAATATGAGCTAGAGACCTAATAAGGGCGATTAATTAAGCTACAAAGTCTGGGGACTTTTCTTCACTCCTCACTTTCCACAGGAAGCAGATTGGGAATGAAGTCATCAAAAAGGCGTGATCTCCGTCCTAGCTTTGGGTGCAGCCCCTGCATCAGCAGACTGGTAGTATCGTTCGCGTACATATCTCTCCACCATGGTTGAACATCACTATCGCAGCAGCTTCTGATAGCACGCCCGGCCACATATACATATTCAATGGACCTTGCTCGGATTTAACCGACCAATAGTTAGACTTAGGAAAGTAGCATGATACATTCTCATCAAGGTGACAATCTAGTCTAGTAAGCTTATAGCTCAGGCTAAAAGGTTGTTTTATAAGTTCGTGTCTAGTCATGGGTTCAATATCTTGCGAAAACTTAGTATTAGTTGAGATTTACCAAGGCGCGGGGATATGATTGGGACCATATGGTGATGCAGGCGAGAAGAAACCGATCGCGCATGGTGTCTTCTAAGGAGTTGATACTCGCGAGTTATGCACTTGACTTTGCCAATTATGTAGGTAGTCAGGTGCACTGCTGATGTAAGCCATCTATGAGATAGCCTGCCTACAAAGAGACGACTGCATACGCAGATGTAACAGGAACACAGTGAAACAAGCGTGCCGATTCTACTACGGACGCTCTAACAGTGCATTTACCAACGCAGGATCTAGAAAGTGCTGTCCTCCTGGCGAGGTCCTAAAGACACATTCCGAAACTGGCTTGACTATCCCTCTTGGTGACCTGAGCTTGCCACGGGCCCGATCGCGGATTCTTTGCATAGACAGTGGATTAACGCGGCTCCCTGTTATCGAGATCGGAATTCACCAGTTCGAAGCCGGAGAGGACAACCGACGAGTCTACCAAGGATGGTGGAACACATCAGCGATAGAAGATGCTGATGCCGGAGAAGTGTCAAAAGGACACGTCTACCGATATTCGACCGGCCCGAGCGGCAATTACTGTAGTGTTATTTCGATAGTCCAGTCTCCATTGCACATCTCACCCGGGTTGTCCCCTTTGTCGTTATGATATCGCATAGCGTAGAGCCCCACATCATATATGGGATTCGGAGACAGGAAAAGCAAATATCAGAGATTATCGTGTAGTAGCAAGTAACCTGCCGTGATTTGTCTGTGATGCTCCAATATATTCAGCCTCGTCCTACAATGTAGGCTATAAGCCAATCTCGCCAGCTGCCCACTTGAGGAGAAGAACTGGGATGCAGCTAGTATATCGTCCGAACCCAGTCTGTATACAGACCATACTAAGCCAACGAGACGACGTGGTCAGTCATGCGGCTCGCGGCCGCCTCCTCACCTGCACTTGAGCCTGCAGCTGCGCCGTGAGCTTCCCGTGCCATGCCCATGCCCATGCCTTTGTCTTGCCCTACCTTGCCTGGTGTAGCCGCAGACAATAACTCACCCCCTCGTGTGCGTCCGTTCGCAGACTTTTCATGTAGGCACTATATGTATGCATGTCTCTAGCAGCAAAAAGAACGGGAAGCATTTTTACTAGCAACCCACAACCCCAGATTCGTAAACCTTCTTTTCCTTGATAAGTATATATGTATGCATGCATGTCTCTCAGCTGCATATGCATGTATGTCTACGGTTTTGCCCGTGGTCCTTTTTGCTTTCCTTTTTGGTTCCTTTGCTCTTGAATTAAAATGATTTCTTTTTTTTTTTTTTTTTTTTCCGCTTTTGCCGGGCGGGAAAAGACAAAGTTAATTAATGACGAGTAGAAAAAGGCCTTTGCCCCTGCAGGTTAGTAATCCCAGACTCGCAGTGTTTCCCGCACGGAAAAGTAGAGAGCTCCACTAGTTCGCATGTAGGCATATGCAATCTTAGCAAAATGGGGCGGACGAGTCATGTTGGTAGGGCGAAGGATATGACAAGAACCTAGATATATCCAAGGTTTGGAAACATGTCTGTTCTCACATATGCCTCAACTCAGACTTTGGACACGGGTTTCAGCCTTCCCTGGTAGGACACCCCCAGACACATACCGAGCAAGCAAGCAGGGGCAAACAGATACCTACCGCTGAAAGGGGCTGCTAAGATTCAAAATGTTTCCTACCAAATTAATTGCCAATTAAGCGCCGTCCCTTTCGGGCTCTTTCTATATCAAGCCGTACCAAGGGGCCACATAGTCACCCAATGTCGTAAGAACCACGGGAATAGGAATTTTAGTTTTTGTGGTGTTTGAGTAATATGAATGCAGTTTTGTTGCTCTATTGGTATCTAGGTTCCGCCCAAAAAGCAGTTGCCCACATTGTGAATGCGCCATTGTCAAAGTCGAATGCGTTCAGATTGGTGAACCGTAAAATAAAAATAGTACGGGCTGAGCTCCTCGTTTGCCCAAATGCTCCGGAACCCTTCGCCCAACGCCCCATAGCGGAATCTGCTTCATCTGTCTTGAAGCAGGAATAGCAAATCTAATCTGGTAATCTCCGTGCCCTCCCCGTCGAAAGAAGACAAGACTTGACCAAGCCGGATACTCCTGAACCCCCGGGTAATGCCAATGAATATTGCAAAAAAAGAGGCACAACCAATGATGCTTGATTAAAGTCCAGTATGGCTGGGGTATTGATGACGTGTAGGTTTTGAATAAAGATGATCAATTGCTCGAATGAACCGCTCATGAATTAAGGTGTCCAGCTTTCTCGATATCGCCTGGATGCTGATGGAAGTGGATTGTATTAGTGAGCTTGGTTCAATTCTAGACCAAGAGTAGTCATGTTTCATGCTGAGGTGTCCATCTCCGTGTCCTCGACTTCTGCGTTGTATACGAGGCCCGACCAGACTCTCCAGTGGAGAATTCCGAGATGCGTCAGCCTCGTAGCCATGTCCTCGATGCCGCCTTCTTCTCGTGCCTCGCGAGACGGGGGCTCCAGGGTGTCGCGTTCCGAGCTTCGCTCTCTCGACCCATCCCAGGTACGGCTGGGGCCGTGAATGCGACCGCCGGTGGCTGCCGAGAAAAGGTTGACGCCCGTGTGGGCCTTAAATTCCCTTACCCGCTGCTGCAACTGCGTCATGAGACGAGAATGGAAATGCTGCTCGACATCCTGGAATAGCGATGAATCTGGCTCGCTGAGATGTTGGTCGAGCTCATCCTCAAACTGAAGGAGGACGTCCTGGGGTGCATCAGTGAAGCGGAAGATTTGCAGGGCCAAGGAGTCCTTCATTGCCTTCCACTTGAGACTCGGTCTGGAAGTCGAGGGCGAAGTGCTTAGCAGAGCTGTCAGTGAGCTGTAGAGGTTCCTGGACTTCGCCCTCATATCTGCCGGGCTAGATGTCGGTATGGTGCTCGGTAATATCATGGAAGAACGCGGGGATGAGCTTGCCGAGCCGGCTGACGAGAAGACGAGACTGGCGGGTCTCGAAGAAGAGTTGAAGTTGAATTCTGACTCGTCATCCGAGCCTGCGGTCAGGAAACCAAGGGCGTCGGCAAATGGCGTCGCCAATAGAGGCGTCGGGATTGCTGAGTGCTTGTACTTCTTCTCTAATTCTTCGAATAGCCGCATGCAAATCTCCAGGTTGATGGCATCTAGCATGTCGGATCGAAGCTTGTACATACGCTCCTCATCAAAGAGGAAAGTGTTCGGGAATGGCTCGGGGTTGGAGGGAAGAATTAGCCTCGACAGAGCCTCAAAGAAGACCGCCATATCTCCGAAAGTAGCTCGCGAGACATGGTCTGGCTGGCACTCGAGAGTGGCCAAGTGATACCATTGTTGGGCAGGTAGTGGCTCCAACTTGGCTGTCTGAATCTTCTTCTTGAAGAACTTCTGCTCGAAATGCACCGTGTCCTCGATCAGTATAGGCCGCAGACACCTGATCTGATGGTTGGCCACGTCCAGCTTCATTGCCTCCAAAACGCTGAGCAGACTTCGCATGCCCTGGACCAGCTCCTCCATGTTATTTGTGCGGTTTCCGTTGGTGAGTTGGCTGTACATCTCGTCAACCCATTCGTCCCTCATAGGAGCGCAGTGAGACTTGAGAACGCCAGACAACCACGAAGCCAGTTTCTCCAGATCGGCAACACCCCTGTTGAATTGTTGCATAAGCAAGTCGACATTGAGCCCTTCGTCAAGGTAGGCACGATCTCTGGTAGGGACCAGTGTTTGAATAATCTCCTTCACCGACCTGAGCAAGAGTGGCAGACACCACTCCCGGTTGTGATATCGCTCTTGAAACTCGATGGGATTAGCCACAAATTGCTCCAATTGCTGGCGGAGTGCGAGCCAGAACTGATTGGCCTTATCCTGCTTCCTGCGGCCCTTCTCCCCATCCAGGTTTGGTCTGAAGTGAAGTTCGGGGTCGAAGTTGATGTCATGCCGTAGCTTCGGGTTGTGAACAATCTTCTGGACGTCCAGCTCGCTCAAGGTGGACTTTGTCACTGGCGGCTCCAGTGGCCTCGACGTTTGCGCCCGCATCTCTGGTGTGTTGTGCCTGGAGAGCCTTCGTCGAGCATCCTTGCTATGTTGCGTCCTTGACTGGTAACTACTCTCGGACGCATTCGATCCCGTCGAAGGTTGCCGCGACAGGGCGGGAGTTTGCGCTAGACCACGGGGGGAGTCATTTTGAGGATACACTTTCTGCTCTTCCGCCTCGGGGTTTGGTGTTTCTGCTTGGCCGACTTGTTGCTGGATCTGGTCTTCATGCGAATTCGGATTCGGCTCTGAGTACCTTCTCTTCCCACTACTCTCAATACCTCCAGCACCTTGGTCACCCATTCTCCTCAAGTTTCCAAAAGGTCGATGGTTTTCCGGCAGGCAACGAAAATAATAAATAAATAAACGTGACTCTCGGAGAACGCAACAGAGGGCGTGAGACTTTCAACGCCTTCCACTAGCAGGATGCTCCTAGATCGGCAGCCCGGAGGTTACAGAGGGCGAAAGAAGTGTAGCCTACTGCCCAAGGTGGATCAGCACAGGATTCTATATGACAAGTTGCAAACAAAGCTCCCAGCTCTGGGGGACCTGGTTACATGTGAGGTCTCGTGGGTGGGCTGGGCGGATGCTTGCAGTGGCCGCATATGCAGGCGGATTGTGATTCGAAGGCGGTATCGAGAAGGGCGGGCTGGTACGCCGGTGGGAAAGCGCCGGGGCTTCTTGGGGTTTCACGTACAATTGGGTGCGTCTGAGTTGGGCAGTGACTGCGAGTCAAACCTGGCCAACTGGCAGCTGGTAGTGACAGCAGCGTTGGATGTTTGCAGGAATGCTTGAAGGAGCGTTCAGACAAGGAGGTGCCTGTGCCAAAGAGAGCGTGGATGCAAGCGAACAAAGGAAACCACCGCGGACGACCGTAGCAGCTGGGATGTGGCAGACGAGACGGTAGTAATACTACGTGATGGTGGTATATGTATGTACGTATGAAACTGGCAAAAGGGAAGGAGAGGAAAAGGAAAAGGAAAGACAGAAAGCAGTAAACGGGAAGAAAGGGTTCCCTAAAAGAAGTAATCAAAACCGCAAGCCAATTTAGCAGAATACCCACGGGCGTGGTTTAAGGGGTGGTACAGTGTGGACATGGTCTAACTAGCTGGGAAATGAGAACTATGAGGCATGAGTCTCAATGCGCCGCTATTGCGCCCACACCACAACGGACCGTGGCCCGTGAAGCAATTCCGACGGCCCCAGGCGTGTGGTGCTGTGCTATGCTGTACTGTGCTTTGGCATTTTGCAGCGCCTCTGGAACACTGGGACGGACTGATGAATGCAGCAGATCCCTTGGGAAAACGGGCCCCCCTTTCGGCGCCTCCTTGCCGCACTGGTGAGGTACCTGTTGCCATGCACGTTTACGAGTCGGTGACCGACCGACCGACCGACCGTGTATGTAGAGGTAGGTAGGTATGTAGAAAGCGAGGGATCGAGACATGGATGCGGGCTCATCCGATTGTTTTTGGCGCTCAGGGCGACCGCCATGTCTGGCACCATTGGGGAAATGGCAAAAAAGGGCGAGAAACCTTTTTAGATCAGCGGCGATTGCAGGCGATTTTGGGACTTGCATACAGAAGGGGCCCCTGTGCCTGTCATCTCTAGTCATGCTGGAGGGTTGCTATGTACGTACCGTGTTAGGTGTTAGTGGCGTGCAGAAGTACACACACACACACAAGCAGCAGACAGTAATAGCACAGCGAGATTTTAGTGCCCATCTCATGCATCCCAGTCCAGTGGATGTGGACGGTCCGGGAGAAATGCAGAAATGCAGAAATGCAGAACTTCAGAACTTGTGCCTTACTTTCTGCTTTTCCCCTTCCTTCTCTCACCCGCACCGTCCATCCTAGCTTACGGCCACCCATCCTGCCGGCTTCGCTGCTAAATAGCCATGATGTTATGCATCATCCAGGGCCGTGGGCTGGCTTTAATTAGCACTTGGGGTCGTGGCGTCTGAGCTGCCACCGTCTCCAAGCCAGAAGCAAAAAAGAACAATGTGGGATGGGCTGGCCTTTCCGGGCATTGGGCTCCTGATCCCTGATCCCTATTTTAGCAAGTCGGAGGCCCCTAGAATCCGTCTAACGGGGCTTGAATTGCTGAATGGGGCGGCCAGGGGAGCCAGGATTCGTTCCTTGGACGTTCCATCGAGTCGGTGCAACGCAAGGGTTTGCCAGCTACCCACCCAGGGGTTCGGCCAATGTCTGGCAGCCGGCTCCCTACAAGCCCAAGGACCCTGCATGCCCTGTATGGCGCGTCAGCTCTCCCAATGACGACCAGCATGCCAGCCTAGCCTCGTCACGAAGGGGGACGCCGCCGGTAATTTGGGACATGCACGTCGTGAAAAGTACTGAATATCGCGATGTGATATTACCGGCTGTGCCATATGACCATGAAGGTGAGGATCCCGGCTGGTTGCCGCTCTGCGCTGGCTGACTCGGCTCATGAATCTAACAAACAGTTTGATTCGAATGATATGTGACGTATAGAATATGTAACATAGTAAGTAGTAATTTACTTACCTACTTCTTACTTTATTTACTGCACCTGCTTGGGGTGGCCGACACAGATGAGTTTCGGGTTTGCTGTCGGCATGCACATATATTACACGTATGGCAGGTCGACGGGACGCACCTAGAACCAACGAAGCAAAAGACGGCAACATCTAAATTGCCTGCCGCGCAATGCTGTTCTGCACAAGCGTGGGATGCTAGCATAGTGCTCCGTGGTGCGTGGGCTACAGTACGTATGCGCTGCGCACTCGGTGTGTGCATTATCGCAACTCGCATCGGGTTTTCTCTTCTCCCTACCTGGGTAAATTATTTACTAATCTCGTGTACCAGATGTGCCCTTTCACCTCGGCCGGCCGTGCAAGTATCATTCAAACTACCTTTGCAAGGAGTCCCAGTAGAACCACCTACCCAATGCAACATTCGCTATCGGCATGACAAGCATGCCACGTTGGTGAGGGAACTATTGTAGACGAAGCGCGCGTTGCCAATGAACCGAAACGGCATATCGCCCACCCCGTCGGAGCGTGAGCCGGCACCCGGAGCTTGCTCACCTTCGGGGAAGGACGGCCAGGATGGTAACGGCTAGAGCCCATCACCACCAGCCTTGCTCCGGACGGGCGCATGTTTCAATTGAGGCACTGGGGAAAGAAACGCACGAGTCGAGGGGAGGCAAGGCCAGGCGCAAAGCCTACTAACAGACAATAAAGGTTGTTCTACCCTACTCTCGAACCTTTTCGAGAGGCAGGTGACTGTGGACGAAATTGCGATTGCCCGATTGCCCATCTCAATGCGACTGTGTCAGGTATCGCGGCTAAACTGGTCCCGATATAACCCAGGGACAGCCTGACTCTTCCTGCATTCTATGTAGGTAAGTCAATGGCCTTGTGAGCCTCGTATACTATCCCTGGTCCGCCTAGCGATCGCCACAGACTCCAATAGGAATAAAGCCACGAAACCTTGCAGCGCTAGTATAGTTCACGACTTTTCAATAGCTCATGCATGTCCTTTACAGTCAACCTTGAGTCTGTCAGGTGATGGACGAACAATGTCTATTTTTCTTCATTTTTCTCTTCTAATTCCTTCCTCCGGGCCCCGCGGCCCGGGTGGTGATTTTGATCATTTTGAGTTTACTGCCATGTACACCCTCGGTATGGTGTTAGCCGGCATCTTTGTTCCCACTTTACTTTACATTACATGAAGCCGGTCAGGCCCGTTGGTCTTGTAAAAGTCCCACCCGCACGCGCAGTGTCGTCTGCTTGCGCACAACGTGGTGAACCAGGATACTCCCTCCCAGTCCACACCACCTGCGAGGCTGCTGCAGGCGTGGCATGTCCTGATCCAAGGCTGCCCAGGAGTCTTCCTAGCTTGTGGGCGGTGAAGCGAGGCGAGGCCGCTTCCTATCCCAAACATACCCAACTAGGCGACACATCATCAGACGAGAACCTAGTTTTCTGGCTTCCCTGCATGGCAGACCGCCATCTCAGACATGACAACAACACGACTACAGGCAGACGTGGCAACCAGTCTCTGTATACTAATGAAGCAGTCGGGGGCCACTGCTACCACGTACGGACAACTCAGATTCGTGGTGGATGCAAGGTCAAAATAGCTGCATGGCTTGGACCACCAAGATGAGCTTGGGACTAGCCGCAGTGACCGGCTACCGCATCGGCAGTGGGACCATGCTCGGGCGAGTCACGGCCCAGGCACACTCCGGAAGTGATGAAGGTTGACGGCGAAGCGGCATGCGCACTCTTTCTCTGTGATATCTGGGCACTCGATTCATAGTATTGTTCCTGTTTGCCAAACATCCCGACCGACGGAGCACTATTGGACTAGGATAGGCAGTCTATCATGGTGCGGCTAGTGGCATACAGTAGTCGATATCGAGCGACACGGACACCGGAGACGAGGTGCCCAGGATCAGACCCGCCAAGAAGCTAGAATCTTCATGGATTCTTCCTTTCATCTTCGAGGCCCAGCTTTATTTCGCACCCATGACTCGAGAGCACTCCAGTCATCAAACACTTGTCTGCAGGAAAGAGAAGAACTAGCCGGGAGGACGGTGGAGGGAAAAGCCTACAGTACACAGGACATCCGACGAGAACTCAAGCCAGCCCGACGCAAACGCTGTGATTGGTCGACACGATTTCCCGCGGCCGCTGCTGCGAGCCGACCTTTCATTGGGGCCACAAACTACGTCTCTCGACCGTGGCAATCGCCCTTGCGACTTGCGACACCCTTTTCGTATGCTGGCATTGGCCATCAGACTCGCCCGCTCCTGCAGCGTTGCCATCCTCTTGAGTAGAGGATATGGGTATAATTCTATCTTTGGCGACGCTTCACCACACGCCGCCGCTGCATGGCTCCAGTCCGACATTTGGGTGCAAGTGAATCCTTCTCGGGAGGCAGTAGACGTCTCATCAAGTCCGTGACCCAATCAGTGATGGGGAGCACAATCCTGCATCGCGGCTCCTACACAGTGGAGGGGTGTCCAGGCTGCCAGCAATAAACAAACAAATACATCACCTTCTATAGACTCCACCTGCGCTACAGCAAGCGCTGGTTTGCAGATCGGATGGAGGGATCCATTGCCGAATTTCTGGAACTGTTCCACGAGACGCTGGAGCTCCGCTCGAAGCTTGCGAAACTGGAATGGCTCTTGTTTCATCTCAAGCGGCTTTGTCACGCATAGGGGACTACCTATATGCATACTCCTTTGAAACCCGCGCAGGGCCGTCCCGGTAGATGCTGATTTTAGTACCATTTGCAAGGTAAGTGCAGTGTGCGCATAAACCAAATCTCCTGTGCTCAAGGTTCGAAGAATCAAGCCCTGTCTGTACTTGCCATGGCGGTAATTTCCGGTAACTATCTGCCATGTTTCCACGGGCCGTGCATGGAACAACGAGTAGCTTATCTGATCCAGACGATGCTGCCAGCGGAAATCTCCAATCTATGCATCAAGATGAGGTTGTTGTCGATCTATCAATTGTGCATCGCCCAGACAGCATTCCAAATAACCGATACAAGCGCCTACCAGAGCATGTGCTGTGAGAACGTCGTTCGAGAGATCACATCCTGCTTACTGCGTCGGCAATCTCGCGTCAGAAACGCTCTGAGACGTGTTCGGTAAGGTGGGTGGTCAGGGTCTGACGGCCTTACGTACAGTACAACCGGTGTGGTCGAACATATTCTCAGCTCACCGAGCTGACCGCAGATATGTAACGTTGACATGTTATGCAGTAATTACCTTCACATTACTGGGTGGGTGTTGAGAAATTGTTGTGTCAGCCATCGGTGGCGTGAGTGCCTACAAGGCCAAACTGTGTTCGCCATTTGTTGAGATATGAGCCTTGAATTAAGGACAGCAAAACTCGACCTAGTCGCCTCACAACACCGTAAATTAGTAGTCAAGCAATCAATTGTAGCGCAGGGGCGACAGCACCGGGTCCTCTCTGAGGGTATGGCAACGCACAATAATCGGAACTATAATCACATCATCGGCATGCACGATCGGAAAGCTGTGGCATTGGATATCCACCGAGATATATGAAAGATTGCCTAAACGTCAGCCTTGCACCTCGGATTCGGCAGGGGTGCACAAAGTATCGTCTATGTTGTTCGACCATTGTAATGTCTCTTCAGCCTCATTGCCTCATGATAACAAGCAGTCCCTGGCCCGTTATTAGCCGCTATCCGGAACAGCAGCGCAACGTACAACCGAGCAGTGAGGAAGGCTTTTACTACATACCCAAACCACTCTTGGAACATCTTGCCCGGCGGAAGTTTATAAGCGATGGAACCCACAGTCCGGAGTTCCGCAAACAGCCAATCTTGTACAATACCTCTACTCAAAACCGAGGGAGCACGATGAATGCAAGAAGACACGCTGGCACTGTATGCTCTGGCATCAACAGCGCGATATCGATGCCACGGCATGTTTCCTTCCGTAACACACCGTAGCCATTTCGAAGCAATCAGTATCTCCTGCACCAGTTGATACAGCCTCGTCCAGCCATAGGCCCCTGGACAGGTGCTTTTCTTGAGATCAGCCGTTTTCATTACTCATGTAAACATAGATCGCCCGTACGCCGAAACTATGCAAATCGCTCAGGCCCCCAAAACATTGCGCCATCGTCAGGTTGGCTTAGCTACCGACCAACATTGAAACCTGTAGAGACAAATGTCAGCGCCAGGCCAGTTGGCAACTGGCTATTGCGTCGCTGCTGGAAAGATGGCACGTACCGCCATGAAAACGCAACATAGACTTATGTACGGGCTCAACCTTTCGCCTACTCTTGCTGCTTTCCAGAAGATGCCCATGAATCTATTGTCACACGTCAACATCCCTGCGCTGTGTAGGCTGGTGCAAGTCGTTCCTACCCTTGTTTGTGGTTGTTCATGAATGTCGGGAATATCGCATGCACGTATGTGCTTGTGCAAATGGAGAGGAGGATGACGAGGAGAAGCGACTGGAAGTTGAAGAGCGCGGTCTGGGAGTCGAGGGTTAGCCAAATGCCCCAAACGATGGCCCATGTCGCACGGTTCTGCGTACCATTTTGCCTGTTGAGCGTGGTGTTTGCTTGTGCGGCCAAGAGAGTCTGTTCTGCTTGTATGGGCTTTTAGCGGGAAGGTCGTGGTGTCGTCAAGGGCACTCGGCGGTTTGGATGGACGTCGGTGTCTTGATCTGTGAAACTACATCAACAGTCGAGCTCCCCAGCCAGCTTTCAGGGGACAGCTGGCAAGCGATCGCCTGTAATTCAAACTGCCACTTGGCAGGTCCGTGGCTGCAGCTCCACTGATTAACGCGGGCCGGGCGCCTGGGACGCGCTCCTCCGACCTGCACCAGCTCCCCCAGCATGGTTTTGGTCACACCCAGAAATAGCACCCAACCCACTTACCCAAAGACTACTACTGCCTGCGCACAGCCTTACCATTGACTGACGTTGCTTCACCTCGTCACGTCTTCTTTGCGGCTCTGCGGAGACGTATCAATCTCCAGCAGCTAACCTTACCCATCGGCACTTGTCGCACGCTGTCATCATGGAACCTCGTGCTCGAGCCGGAAAGAACGTTGGCAAGGAGACATTTCCCGCCAAAGATCGTAAGCTGCCCCATTTGCAAGCTCGCTCAGTCATTATCGCAGCCTGCTAAATCTGCCTTCATTCATAGTCGCTGCCCTTATGTACGCCTATGGCGATGTCATCAACCCTATCCCCGAAACCGTGCGGGTGTTGGACGAGATCATGACCGAGTTCCTCGAGGGCATCTGTTTCGAGGCGAGCCGGCATGCCACTGTCGCCGGGCGTCAAAAGCTCAAGTTCGACGACTTCGAGTTCTCGTTGCGTCGCCAGCCTGAGTACCTCGGCCGGATACGGACCATGTTTGAGAAGCGGAAAGAGATTACCAAGATGCGCAAGACCTTTGGCGGCGATGACGATGCTGTCTTGCAGAACCAGGGCAAGGAGGATGGCGGTGCCGCCTCAAGCAAGAAAAGAGCCGCTGCGGATGATGAGGAGCTTCTTGATGATATCGACGATGACGAGGATGTCCTTGAGGCAAGCCAGAGCAAGAAGAGGAAAATCGGCTAGAAGGATCAACCTGTGCGAGCAGACCAAGACAGGATGGCACGCACGCTCATCTAACGAGCTCGAGTATCGCAAGGCCAACGCTAATATTGTCCTCTAAGGCAGCCAGCCAGATAAGACTTTCGGCACTCTATCAACACGATATCAGGATGCTGCAAGACGGTATGGACGAATTCTGGAGCGCCTACATCGTTCGGCCGAAACCATGGTCGGATCCTTTGCACAGCGTATTTTTTTCCCCATGGTTGCTCTCGAAATCAGCATATTCTTGTCTGCCCAGTCAAGATACGACTGAGACAACAGTCTGGGTGTAAATAATTTGGGAAACCGTTGCCATTAATGAAACGACATGGTCGACAAAATGAGGCATACTTCGCGAGAGCTTGAGGCTCAATATAGATGGTCGGAAGGATGACAAAAGACGTGCATGGGCTGCTTGACCAATTAGTGGCGAGGAGCGCACACACTTTTGGTCCTGCACGATGCCATCACTTCCGGGTCGCATACAATGGTGCTAATTTTTGCACATTGTTTGTGCGGAAAGACTCGATTTATTACTGCTCCGCTGCTACTGGGCTTACAACCATCAAATAGTCTAGGAGGAAGTAGTATCCCGGACCTGTAAAACTGGGCATTAACAGGGCAGGAGATGATTACCAAGCTGGTCAAGGCTCAGTCAGTTCTACCCACTGGTAAGGGCCGGCGAAGTAAGGCGCAAAGAATCGAATAAGGATGGACTCCTTATCTACAGTTATCGTTGATGTTCGATTTCAAGACACTGTGCTCTTCGACGACACATTGGAAAGCTCCCTATCATAAGAACATCAATCGAAGGGAGACTAGTGTCGGCAACCATTTGCGTGCATGACCTTTGCAGCCTCTTCCACATCATGCCATCACTTACAATTATCGCCCAGCATTTCCCATAACTTGTGACAGCCAAGAATGCCTTGGATTCCTCACCATTCGAGCACCTGGAGAACCGATGCGCTTGGCCGGGGCGTGATCCATATCTTCCGTGCGAGTATGCCCTCTTCGCGGCCCATATGCGGGTTGTCATACGAAGCGTCTATTCTACAGGGTGATGTGCAGTTTCCGGACCATGTTACCGGCAGACGTGTTATTTCCATCTGGGGTCGCTGGGACTCAATAGACTTAACCTTAACCATGCCGCGGGGTAGTTATCCGATTCGTTGAATAGTAACAGCGATATCGGTGCCATGGTCTGCTATCATGCATAGATCTAGCTGGCGGGCCAATAAGCAAAGCCTCATACTCCGATTACAGTCTGTTCCTCACATTATGGGATTAGATCAATGATGCTGAGCTGCAGACTGCATCGGCCGGTTGGCTATGGATAGGCCTATCACGGTCGATCATGGGTGCAATATGGATACGGCTGGTTTGGAGGATGCGCTCACGTTCAAGTTAGATCCACTGTGATGAGTAGACGATGCGTCCTAGAGAGACCGAATGCAGTGATGTGCTTGCTGCTTTTTCGCCGTGCTCTTTCGAATTGGAGCCCAGCGGTAGCGCTCCTCTGTCCCGTTTCTGTCTGCCCTGACCATTTTGTTCCCATATTATCGCTGGAATAGCTATCCAGCGTCAGTTTCGCTTTGTATTCTCCGACTTGACATCGACAGCCTCTCGCACGTTGGAGCATTGGAGTTGCATAGTGCAGCTGTCATTTTTCTAGAAAAGACCGTCAATCTCGGGACGTCATCATTGATGTATACAACCTCTTTGCTATTATCAACATTTTAACGTTTCACTTGTGATGGCTCCTCGCTATGATGCCCCTTGCCCCCGTATCTCGAGCACCTGCGAAGCAAGATTCTGGAGTCTATGAAGATGTAGCACTCGATCCCTACCCGAACAATGCCTACAAGGCCGGCAAACCCGATTCTGCAACGCCCAATCTCCTGGATCCAAGCGACATTCGGCGGTACTCCAGCAGCCCTTTACCCCAGGATGGACGACATACACCACAAGGTTCCTTCAGGGGACCGTCACCAGCACCGCCCTTCCCACTACCGTCGCGTAGAGGGGGAGGGGGGTTCAAGTTTGCCATGAAATCCTTCTTCCTCTCGCAGTGGCAACGCAATGGCGGGCCTATCCTCATAGTCATAGCTCAACTTTTCGGTGCCTCCATGAACCTCTCGACCCGAGTTCTCGAGCTTGAAGATGGCCTACACCCAATGCAGATTCTGTGCGCACGCATGACGTCTACTATTGTCTTCTGCTTCGCCTACATGTGGTACCAGCATGTGCCGTCGGCGCCCTGGGGTCCACGAGAGGTTCGTCCGCTGTTGATCCTGAGGGCGTGCGCTGGGTTCGTCGGACTCTACGGCATGTGGTGTAGTATAATGTTTCTACCCCTTGCCGAGGCGACGGTGATCAGTTTTCTGGCGCCCAACGTCGCGGGATACCTGTGTCGAATCTTCCTCAAGGAGCCGTTCACGAAACGGGAGCAGCTGGCCAGCTATCTGGCTCTAGCTGGCGTGGCTCTCATCACGCGCCCTACGTCGCTGTTCTCGCCGGATGCCACTACAATAGATTCTGATGCCGACGTCGCCGCCGCTATGAACGCAACCGTCACAGACGCCATCCACAAAGGCATGGATTACATTCCCACGGCCACTGAGCGACTGAGCGGGATCGGGATGGGTCTCCTGGGTGTCGTAGGCTCCGCCCTGACCATTACAGTCCTTCGGACTATTGGTCCGCGTGCACACCCGCTCATCAGCGTGAACTACTTCAGCATGTTCTGCACCCTGATAACCATGCTTACCCTCTCCCTGGCTCCCCTGCTGGACTACGACCAGCCCGGCCTGAGATTCGTGCTGCCATCTGGTCTCAGGCAGTGGTGCTTGTTGACGGTGATTGGGTTGTGCGGGTTCAGCACGCAATTTTTGTTCACGGCGGGACTGGCGAGGGAGAAGAGCAACAGAGCTACGGGCATGATCTATACGCATGTGCTCTTCGCGGCGGGGTTCGACCGGCTTGTATTCGGGCAGACGATGGGCTGGCTCAGTGTTGCGGGCTGCGGCATGGTTGTCGGTAGTGCGCTCTGGGTTGCTATAGGCGACAGCGAGGCCGGTGGGGGCCAGAAGGATTTGGTAGGTGACTTGGAGGCGAGGGGTGTGGGTGCCACGACGGGCGGCGAGGATATGCCTATGCTTGCGAATATTGGCGGTGAGCATGGAGGGGTTGGTGATGACGTTGAGACGGAGGGCTTGATGTCGTGGGATGCTGGACCTGAGGAAGGGGGCGAGGTATGAAAATGATGCTGTGAACACTGCTAGCAAGACTACTACAATTTCCTGATTCTCTTTCTGTCCCTAACCCGAGAGATTCACGCACAGCCCTCGTCACCATGTTACAGTTCTGTTGTATTCCTACAATCGCCATAGCATGGCAAAAACAACAAGGTATTTACTCGAAAAAGAAACAAAGGTTATTTATTCATTGATTTCGCAAGAGTTAAAAGTGCCTAGAAGAAAGCTAGCTAAGCCAGAATGGCGTGATAGCTTGGGAGTCCTCGCCGACAGGTTCTATGAATATACCATTCTACTGGAGATGAACTAGTTCGGGAAATTAGATACTGAATCAAAGCCAGCCTATACTACCGTAGTTCCTAGGGATTCCGGGACAGAAAGACACGACGGAAAGCCGCGGGCTGAGATGTCACGTTATAGAAAAAGAGGTTAATCTGCATAATGTTGTGATTTTTTTTTTCTTTTTTTTTTTTTCCTTTTCTTGGTTCAGTCTCCAGTTTTTGTAGACAGCTAAGCCTGGCCCAGAAAATAGAATTAAAAGAGTGGCAGGCAGTCTTTCGCCGTGGTAGGCAATCCTTCATTATGATAACCACTATAGTAATATTACAATTCATATCTACCGTCTAGATTTTGACAGGGATGGAAATGTAATTATTTGTTTTTATTGCGAAAATACCATAGATTTTGCTTTTTTTTTTTTTTTTTTTTTTTTTTTTTTTTTAATTTTTTTAAAAAAAAAAAAAAAATTAAAAAATATTAAATTATAAAAAGCAAAGAAAATAAAAAAAAGGTGGGGAAACCCGCCCAA
>JARVKF010000035.1:121352-141810 GCA_039778275.1 Seiridium unicorne | reverse complement strand
CCGCGTGTGTCATTCAACCCATCTTTCGGTGGGTCGTTTTATTACTAAAACTAGCATTTTTTTTCATTTTCTAATTTTTTTTTTTTGGGCTTTTTTTTTTTTTTTTTTTTTTTTTTTTTTTTTTTTTTTTCCTTAATAGCGATGGGCCTTTGTAAACTGCGGGAAGACACCCAAGAAGGGCTTTTCTCTTGTAATTGATTGCTCTTTTGTAAGTGTTTCTGATATTTCGGGTTTTCGTAGCACTGTCACGTGTGGCGCAGTATTAGATTTCTAAGGTACCGCCACAGCAGGCGCGTCGCCAGAAAGAATCGCGAGCTTGGGTTAAGCTCCAAAAAGTCCCCAAGGCCATCAGAACTTCTGCGACAAACCAGTCCTCGTGCTTGCCAGCCTTTCCCTGCGGTCGCAATTCTCTCCCGATCTCTCCGACCGACCCCTTTCAATTTTAAGTGCTTCTCATCCCACTTTCCAAGAACCGCGGCCGCCAGATCCCTGGAATTTCATATCTCGTCAAGATGGTCCAGATTAGCGAAGTCAAGGGCAACAATCGCGAGAACCGCACGGCGGCGCATACGCACATCAAGGGACTGGGCCTCAAGTCGGATGGCACAGCTGAGAAGCAGGCCGGCGGTTTCGTCGGCCAAGTCGGCGCTCGAGAGGTGCTTTCCCCCGAGCTTGTCTCTTAAATCATTCCACGTTGCTAACAACCGTCCAACCACAGGCTGCTGGCGTTGTCGTCGATCTGATTCGGGCTCAAAAGATGGCTGGACGTGGTGTATTACTGGCAGGAGGACCCGGAACCGGCAAAACCGCTGTTGCCCTAGCACTCAGCCACGAACTTGGAACAAAGATACCCTTCTGCCCCATCGTTGGCAGCGAGATCTACTCGACCGAGGTGAAGAAGACCGAGGTCCTGATGGAAAACTTCAGAAGAGCCATCGGCCTAAAAGTGCGGGAGACAAAGGAGGTCTACGAAGGCGAAGTCACAGAACTCACTCCCGAGGAGGCAGAGAACCCGTTAGGAGGCTATGGCAAGACTATCAGCACGTTACTGATCGGATTGAAGAGCGCCAAGGGTCAGAAGAAGCTCCGGTTAGATCCCAGTATCTACGAGGCCATTCAGAAAGAGAGAGTCACGGTCGGCGACGTCGTTTACATCGAAGCAAACACGGGAGCCTGCAAACGGGTGGGGAGATCAGATGCCTACGCGACCGAGTTCGATTTGGAGGCCGAGGAGTATGTCCCCATCCCCAAGGGAGAGGTGCACAAGAAGAAGGAGATTGTACAGGATGTCACGCTGCACGACCTTGACGTTGCGAATGCGCGACCGCAAGGAGGTCAGGATATAATGAGCATGATGGGCCAGCTCATGAAGCCGAGGATGACCGAGATTACCGACAAGCTGCGCGGTGAGATCAACAAGGTCGTCAGCAAGTACATCGACCAAGGTGTTGCAGAACTCGTTCCCGGTGTTCTGTTCATCGACGAGGTATGCACCACAGATTATCCGCATTTCGAGGGAAGGATTTTTGTGCGCTAACACATGGCAGGCTCACATGCTTGACATTGAATGCTTCACCTATCTCAACAAGGCTTTGGAGACTTCCATCTCGCCGATTGTGGTGCTCGCGTCAAACCGAGGCATGTGTACAATCCGTGGCACTGACGGTACTGTTGCTGCCCACGGCATTCCTCCGGATTTCTTGGCCCGCTTGCTCATCATCCCCACCACGCCCTACGATGCTGATGAGATCAAGAGGATCGTGCGCATCCGGGCGACTACAGAAGGTGTTGCTATCACCGACGCCGCTATTGACAAGATTGCCGAGCATGGTGTCAGGATCAGCTTGAGATACTGCTTGCAACTACTGACCCCCGCAAGGTACGTACTCCGACTTCAGCCCTTCCTTTTTGCAGTCGCAAGCAAGCAGGCTAACATGTAAAAACAGCATTCTTGCGCGTGTAAACGGCCGCAGTCAGATCGATATCAAGGATGTTGCCGAGTGCGAGGAATTGTTCCTCGATGCACGTCGCAGCGCAAGCCTATTGAGCGGTGAGACAGGACGAGCCTATCTGTTGTAAGGTGTTGGTGCTGTAGACGGAATGCCTGAGACAACGGACGGGAAACGGACTCGTCATATTTTGCCCACCACACAAGCCCGCTAATGTTTATCATGCGATTAAAGGAAAACTTGGTTACGGAGAGCAAAAATTGGTACGGTGTTTCGGAGTCTAATGCATTCTTTGGCCCTCTTGAGTGCAGGGTGTTCACTCAATAAACACATTCTGGTTGGTCGCTTACGGCTCATCAAAAACGTTCATCGCTCCTCAAACATATGCTAGACCTTGACCGGCGATTGACAAGCAATTGATGAACCAGACAGTTTTCGGGGGCTGCGTTGTGCTTTGTTATCAACAACAGGTTTATGGCGAAGAACGTACCGCGATCGTCATCCCTGGCGCCTGGCATTCCTCTGGAGCCACAGAGCGAACAGACCTCATAGTATCCATTATATGTGGCAGAAAATGCATTGCCTTCGGCGCATGCAAATAAGGATGGGGAGCCTCTCGCTCAGGTTGAGCTGTGATTTTGTTTACATATCATTTTGCTATTGTGTAGAATGAGAGGACCGAGTTATCTGAGAACTATGACCGAAAACGGTCGTGCGTACAAACACCGAACAAAGAAAGAAGGGGTTTCATCTGCACTAGTATACTTCCCGAGACACAACCAAAGCTATTCGCCAGTAACCATAAAGCATTGCGTTGCGTTGTCTGCATGTGGCCCACACAGCCAGCAGTAGTGACCATGTCCCCTCACTATCACGCTTTTCTGTTTCTTTTGTCTCCGGGCTTGAGGCTGCCTGTCTGTCTCTCACATAATGGGCAAGGCACATCCCCAGCTCCGTAGCAAAAGTATAAGGTCATTGACCATAAGAACCCCAAGATCATTGTCTAGTAGCTCCTTGAGTAGAAAGGGGCCGCCGTTGCTCACAAAGAAGCGGAAGAACAATACCGTCTGCCAACAAGCCCTTGGTCCTATGCTATCATCTTGTCTTGCCCTATCCCTCCTCATTAATGTATCTTCCTTTTTTCCCCCCTCATACTCCTTCCGATTAACCATCATAAGATCCCCACTTTCTCAGAGTAGCCAAGAATCCTGCAGTCACCAGTCTTGGTCCTCCTCAGATGCCCGGACCCCTAGAGCCAGTAGTCCGCCCTGTCACATCTACTGCTGCCCTGTCACGCCGTTTGTCTGGGCTGCCTTGCCTGACCTCCAAACTTGTCCAACCACACTCACATCTGTGGAGAAGAGTATTCCAAACAATATGACAGATGTTGCTGCCACGCCCGACTCCTCCAACAACGATCATCACCGCTACCACCGTCAATCTGACTCCATATCGGCTTCCTCGACGACGGGATCAGAACATTCCTCTTCAGCGCCTTCAACCACGACCGTCACTACGGCGGCGTCTCACCAGCACCCAGAACGACCGGTGAGCCGGCCGATAATGGCAACAGCAAGCTCTTCTCGCACACCATTGCCTCACGATGGACTATCAGTATCATCTCGAGACGATTACCACTCAGCTCACAGTTTCCAGCAGAACGGAGCGGACCATCGAGAACTATCTCGACGGCCAACGCCTCTGATGAATCCGACAGCGGGAGCAACACACCCTGTTCATGATCCCTTTAGTGACCATCCTTCCGCAGCTCCGGCAGACGAACGATATAGACCCACGACCCGTAAGAGAGCAGCCTCGATCAGTATTGAGGAAGCGAACAAGCACCCACGAATCCAAGACCTCAGTCTCTACACACCTGCAAGCTCGCAGTCATCAGCATTTGTTAGTGGACCCGGCGAGTCGAGGGAGCTGATTTGTCTCTGTACCAAAGCACCCAAGGTACCGAGACCTAGGAATGGTACGTTTGTTATTTCTCCTGTTATGCTTCCTCCTTATGTTCCTGTCTAATCATGCCCGCTTCTCGCCGTCATTCTCCAAGTTTCTGCTCCAGATGATTGTTTGAGCTCTTCCCTTTCCTAGACTCGATTCCTGCCCTCGGATCGTTTTGATTGCATTCGACGGGAAAGCAAGCGCTTGTCTTTGCGCTGTATCCATGTCCTGAGACGGGCGAACGGCGAGCTCGGGAAGGGCTTCTTTGTTTCGCTTCCCGTTGTGCTGTGTCAGGGAGCGTCAAAGGGGGTTGGTGACCCTAAAAATTTTGCTATCTATCAAATCTCGTCTTGCCGACTTTTCATCTGTCCATTGCCAGGCACGGCACATTCAACTGTTCCCCTTTCATTCAACCGCGGTCGAATATTGTGTTCGGAATCAATACACTCGAATCTTTGTGTCACTAACACTAGATGCCTCTCAAACAGCATTCATTCTCTACCGGCAGCATCATCAGGCCTCGGTCGCGGCGCAGCACCCAGGTCTTGCAAACCCGGAGATTTCCAAACTCATAGGCGAGCAGTGGCGAGAGCAACCGGAAGAAGTCAAGGACTCGTGGAAACGTCTGGCAGAGGAGGAGAAACTCCGCCATCAGCGCCAGTATCCAGACTACCGGTACCAGCCGAGACGGGGTGGTAAGAACGGAGCGAACGGGAAGCCGACTCCTGGAGCAGGAGGGGACGACCCGGGACGCTGTCAGAAGTGCGGTGGAAGGTTCATCGCCACGCCGAGGACACCTAACACACCGTTCAACATGGCCATGACACCTGCGTTTGCGAAGCCTATGGCTGCAGGACTGCCTCAAGGATTACCAGGAAGCGGTGGGGGATATCCGGCATCTGGGCCTATGATACATGATCCGAACTCGAGGGTCATCGAGACGGATCATCTGACGAGACGCAGGAGCAATACGAGTACGATGAACGCAGAACCCCACGGACGACGGTACACACAGCCATATCTCGGAGACATTAACGAAGACTATGCCATGATGAGTCCGACCGCGCCGCCGCACAAGAGGCAACGGTACAATAATGGACCGGCAGGAGGATACATTCCTACTAGCCCACCTTTCGCCTACGGACCTCAACTTGGCGATTCCAGATCTCGTGGGTTGAGTGCTAGTGGTCCACCCATGATTGGTGCGGGCTTTGGCCCAGCTCTGCTACCTCGACCACCACCTCAGCAGCAGTATGTCCCGACGCACATGCAGCCGCCGCCACGGCCAAGTATATCGTACCCCCAGGCCGCACCAGTTCATATACACACAGGTGGTGCAGGCCCTGGCTTTGATGAATCACTGCGGCTACCCCCTCTGCAGACGCCGATGCCCAACTCACCCACCATGAACTCGGAGGCCAGTAGCCTGACCTCCACGACGTCGACTCAACACACTGGGCTTGGTATCATGAATGCCAACGCACCGCCACTGCCGTCTTCGTCCAGAGCCCATTCGCTACCGCCAAATCAGCGGCCGCCGTGGCTCTTCAGACTGGATATGCTGCGTGCCATCAGTCCTCCTCTCAAGCCTCCTGGTCCAGGCATATCCCCGTTTGAGATGCGGGGTCCAATCATTGCTCTTGAAGGCGCTGCGCCTAGTATACTCAAGGAGATCACGGCCGTTGTGGAGAAAGCCTTGTCTGTGTCTGGAGAATGCGCCGTTAAGACCTGGGCTGATACCGAAGTGACCGAATCACCCAACGGTGAAACAAACGGGACATTTGATGCAACGATATTCGATAAGAGTAAACAAGAAACAAGAAGCTTTACCAGTCCGGTCGCCAGATTCCAGAGCAGCATGCTGAAGTGGCATCGCACATCAGAAGAGCTGGTGGAATACATCACGCACCACCCACCTGCCAAGTCTGATCAGTCGATCCACGAAGTGGAGCTGGGCAAACCATGGTCGTCGAAGCTTCCCGTCGCAGTTCTCAGCACTGGATACTCCCTTACCGTCACAGACCGCTGCGCGGCCAGTTTGCACATTGCTGACGCATACCGGCCAGATGACCACTGGCGCTGGGTCGCGACCATGTGGCGTGGGATTGTTGGACCGGACTTGACCATCTACGTCAAGCAGTGTGCAGAGGATGAAATGAGAGTGGCCCAGGTCGTCGACTTTGCCAGCTCGGGAATTCTGATTGTCAGGGTTGCCGAGAGCAAGGGATGTGCGGATGTCTCAGGAGTGGTGGACGAGAAGTTGGAAAGACGGCTTGGATTTGAGATCATGGAGTGGGTGAGAAGTGGCCAATTTGGAAGGAGGTCTGCCTAGAGAGATTGGTATTGGTATTGGATGGGATAGGGCGCTTGCTGGGAGGTGTTTGGTTGGAGGCGTTGAGATGATTTATTTACCTTGGAGATACTGTAGTCGGCAATGGCGGTTTTGTGAGCAGGGCCTCGGCCGTTGGACATAGCACAAGGTTTGCAGCGCAGCATCCAAGCAGCGGTGTAAATCGACCTTACATATACACTCAAGATGTATCTTTTCGTAGTCTCAACAGAATTCATAGTCTCTCTGACAAAGATTAATCTGAACCTGAGACTTGGGAGGTTGTCGAACCTTACACTGGAACTCCGGGTCTAGGGGTCTTTTTCTCAGACTATTCCGCCAGTAGACCCGACGTTCTATTCTGATCGAAGAACATGTTTCCTATCAATATCGACTCGGTCCACATGATGGAGAATTGCGTATCCCAAATCCTTTTTGCCATATTTGATGAACAGCTCAAGTGTCTGGTATGGTGTGTAGCTAATGTAGACGCCTCAGTTAACCAAGTGGGGCATGCCTCAATATACGGTTTGCGCCAGCGCTAGTTCGCACTAACACTGTACTGGACGTCGCGCGTCAGGGGGTATCAGGGACAGGGCAAGCTTCAACAAAGAAACGCGGTTAAACACAGCGTAATAACGACACATCACCAAACCCACGGCAACTTACAACGACAAGCTTCCAGGATTTTTCACAGCAACAAGGCGCCCACTGCCACGGATCAAACCATGCACTAGACCGATAGGAGACGGATTTGCCCACCATGTCGACGCGCTTCAAGGTCGGGCAGACCGTCGAGATCAACGCCGACGGTCGACATGCAATCGTCAAGTTCGTCGGCCCCGCGAGCTTCGCCCCCGGCGAATGGATCGGTCTGGAGCTCGAGGACGACTCGGGCAAGAATGATGGCTCAGTGCAGGGCGTACGGTACTTTGACTGCGAGATGGGCAGGGGTATGTTCGTCAAGCCGCCCGTGGTGACCGTCATCAGGGAGGCTCCCGCGCCAAAGCCGAAGCCCGCCGCTGCGAGAACTGGTAGAACGAGTGTGGTGACTGGCCGGCCGAGCTCGATTGGAACTGATCCGACGGCTGCTAGACGCATGAGTCTGAATGCTCCGAGCCCGAGCCCGGTTCGGTCCCGTCCGTCGAGCATCGCCATGTCCAGGGTATGCTCAGCTCCAATCCACGCATCTTAGGTGTATTTACTGACTTATGCTTTCTTCCCCTGCAGTCTCCCACTAGGCCCGAGAGACCGAGCTTGGCGACTGCCGCCTCCTCCACGGCTACCTCCCGAACCGGGACACCATCAGGCGCGCCGGCGAGGAAACTGTCCTCCGCGACTCGACCGTCAGTTGGAGGAGCAAGATCATCTATGGGCCCTCCTGCTCCCCCTGATCCTCTGAAAAGAAGACCTTCCAACGCGGCATCCTCAAGCACAGCTGCTGCGACAAGGCCTACAGCTGCAAGACCACTTTCGGGTCGTCAATCGCTAGCACCAACAAGCCGAGGTGGCCGAGGTCGCCCGGGTGCAGGAAGAGTATTATCGACAGACTCATCTGGCAACGAGAGCCCGGCAAACAGATCTGCGCTTGCTTCCCCCGCAAAGAGCGATGAAGACATCAGCCCAGTGCAGGCAAGGACACAAGCCCTCAACCGACTCACAGCCGGTGGCTCTGGTTCCGCCGCTGCTGCACCGACAACTTCAAGAACGAAAACGACTGCTTCTGGTAGACCATCGGCGGCAGCCAATAACGCTGCTTTGAGGGAGAACGAGGACCTGAAGACTAAGTTGAGGATCTTGGAATCGAAGAGAACAGAGGACAAGGAACAGTTGAAGCAACTCGAGAGGCTACAAGAACAACTCGCAAGATATCAGACTATAAACAAAAAAGTGGAAGAAAAGTTCATGAAAGCGCAGCAAGAGGCAAAAGATGCACAACAACAGCTCAAGGACGCCCAAGCCAGGTTGAGTAGCATAGATGACATGCAAGCAGAGCATGAGTCGACCATGGAACTCTTGCTGTTGGACAAAGAGGTTGCTGAGGAGGAGTCGGAGCACTACCAGCTTGAACTAGATTCTCTGAAATCCAGGCTGGAAGAGCTTGAACTTGAAAATGAAGTCCTCCGATTGGAGAATACCGAATTCGAGCAGGACGTGACGGCGGAGGAGAAAACCAGCGACAACTGGATTGCCCTGCAGAAAAAGAACGAGCTGTACTACCAAGCCATTATTACACTTCATGATAAATTGGAGACGCAGAACGAGAAGACAAGTGCTGAAATCAAGGCCTTAAAGCAAGACCTGGAGGACTTTGACGAGATCAAGCAAGAATTTGCTATCGCAAAGGAACAGTTGCTCGAGGCAGAAGATCGCAGCAACCATCTCAAGGGACAGCTTGAGGATGCCCTGGGCGCCGAAGAGATCATCGAGAAGCTCAGCGAGGACAACGCGGCACAGAGTGATGCAATTGCCTCGCTCCGGGACACCATCAGGGACCTGGAAGAGCTGAAGGAGATCAATGACGAGCTGGAGATTAATCATCTCGAGCATGAAAAGGAACTTGAAAAGATCATCGAATCCAGGGACAGCAACATCTTCAGGCTTACACAACAGATGGCGGACCAAAACAAGGACATCGACGACATGGAGTACACTATCGGCAGATTCAAGGAGCTCGTCTCAAATCTGCAGAAAGATCTGGAGGATATGGAAGCCTCGAACGCCATGAATGAAGCTGAATCTGAGCAGATCAACAGCAAGTCGAGGGAGCTGCTGGATCTCAACCAGAAATTACAGATCAACGCAGCCAAGACACAGGCCAAGACGATCGAACTGGAGCTAGAACGTATGCAGGCTGCGGAGGCGAAGCTGCACCTTGAGATTGTCACCCTATTCCTGCCAGAGAGCTATGACCAAGACAAGAATTCCGTTCAAGCTCTTCTCAAGTTCATGCAGATGGGAGTCAAGACTGACATGCTCGCTACCTTTGTGAAGGAGCGCATCAGCGGGAAAGGCCACCCTGGTCACGAGGATGATATTTTTACGGGCTGCAATGCTATCAACAAGCTCACGTGGGTGTCGGCCATGTGCAGGCGCTTTTCCAATCACATCCAGCACTGCTCGCTGGAGGAATTTGCTACGTATGAGGGCGCCACATGGGAACTGGCACCTGTGGACAATAAACTCACCACGTGGATTGATAACCTCCAGAAGGGCGGAGGCGAGATGCAGTTGAAGGAGTATGCTGAGGTGTTATCGCGCTCGATCAAACTTCTCGAACATTTAGCTGAGCAGCACATCTCGGAAACCCCGGCAACGGCTGCGGACAAGATGCAGATGGAGACCGTCCTCGCACAGGGTTACCTGGAATCAGCAGCAACTACATTCTCCACGATGAGGGAAATGGTACAGAGGGCGTTACCGCTCAATCAGGAAGTCGAGGTCGATGAGCCATGGCAGTTCTTTGATGGCAAGGTAGATTTTGCCATAAATCAGACGAAGAGTGCCAAGGTTATTGTCAGCAAGGCGCTGCGGTCACTAGGAGATCTTGAGAAGCGAAGCCTTACGCTGAACCCTGACGATGCCACTAGCTTCGAAGAAGCTGCAAATGTGGCCCAGAAACTCGCAGAGATGGCACAAGCCATCGCTTTGGCTGTCCATGCTCTGACATCAGAGGACGATCGTGCTGAACCCCTCACATATTCCGAGGTATCGAAGACTATTCACCAAGTTGTCCGGAATGAATTCAAGGCAGAAGAATCAACGCTGCTGTCGTCTTATCAAGCAGGAGTCCGCGTCCTCACTACCCAGGCTACGGATCTTGCAGCTCTGTGCGCCGATCTATCACAAACGCAGGAGTTCGAAAGGCCCGAGGCACCATGGAAGCTGCGTGCTCAAGAAATCAAGAAACTCAAGATCAAACCTGTGGATATCGAAGAGGAGCTACAGCAGCTGAAGGAGCAGTACAACGAAGCCCGCCTCGCCATCGCTGTCCGCGAGGAAAGCCTCTCAACATCAGCACTCCGCATCGAAACACTTGAAGCGCGTTACCGCGACTCCCAGAACAAAGCTTCTCGAATTACAGACATGGAAGCCCAGGTCCTGGATGCACAGGCCAACATGGCAAAGCTCAAGGACGACATTGAAAAACAGGATCGTGAGCTCAAGGCTCTCGAGTCGGATCGGGACAAATGGAAGAAGGTGGCTGGCGACAGCCGCGTACTGAACGCGGACGCGACTACCAAGGCCGGCCGCGAACAGGCTGTCGCCACACAGCGCGAGATTGATGCATTGCAGAATGACATTTCGAGCTTGCAAGCGGCCGTACGTTATCTACGGGAGGACAACAGACGGGCAAGGACCACCGAGCAGGCTGCCTACGACTGGCTGACAGAGCCGCTGAAGAAACGCGCCCCGGTCGCGGAGCAGCGCCGCAACCTCGTGGTAGCTGAGGGCAAGGATGTCCTGAGCGAGCTTCTTCACATGGCTGGAAATGCCAAGGTGTACGATCTCAAGACTTTACCCGAAGATAAGATGGCATGGCGACCCGCGCGCATGACGCCACAGCACCATGCTGCCAAACTGGCAGAGGACTTGGCCGCCTGGAAAAGCTGGCAGAACGCAGTGGTGGGCAAAGCAAAGACTGTCACTAGTGTACAGACGGGGAGGAGAGAAGGTGCTGAAAGGAGAGAACTTGAGAGGAAGCGAGCTGCCAGACTACGGATTCAATTGCCCGACGAGAATGGCAAAGTGATTCATGGCCACGGCGACGTACAAATTGTCGGAAGCCGAGAGTGGGAGGACCTACAAGGGCGGTTGGGCGTTGCCTAAGTGATTATAATCCAGAAAGAAGGGGAGAGACCACCTAGTTTGTAAATTCTGTACAAATGGGGAGGGGCAGTGATGCCAGCGTATAAAACTCGGGCGATCTTGCACGTGCAGATACTAGCCATTGATACCCAATATCATTTGTTGCATCAAAACCAAAAAGAATCTCGTCTCGTTACTGAAGTCATCAACTCGAGTCGGGAAAACGGGCGCTGGGGTTGTGGGTTGGCTTGCTGTGTGAAACCTGATTTAGACATTCCTCGAGTATGTGGTATGCTCTATGGGATTCTTCTTGACCTCGTCTCCGAAGGTTATGGTATCACTCTCCCATAGGTCCTCTCGTCACACACTCCATCATTTAAATCCTGATACCGTCACCCTGAGAAGCAGACTTTGAACGTCTCTGCAGGAACGGCCTACTTCTTTCCCTTCTTCTTCTCTTTCTTACCACCCTGCTCTATCTGACCGGCACTTCCACTCGGCCCAGCACCGCCTCCACCCATGCCGCCCAGCATACTCATCATATCCGCCATGCCTCCCATGCCCCCGGGACCGCCCGGAGCCCCGCCCATGCCGCCCATTTCCTTCATCATATCCCTGAGCGCATTTTCGCTGACCCCGCCGCCGGTCATGGCGCTGCTGTACGCGGGGACATACTCGTTGATCTTCCAGCTCTTGGGCACGGCAGGCTTCGGCCACTTGTCCTCGTCATTGGGGTGTCCCGGCAAGCCGGGGATGCGCACTGTCCTCAGGCCAGCCGACCGCTCGCCCGTCGGGTTCTTGCGCAGGTGCTCTGCCACGAGGATGTACAGGTGGTGCTTGTTCTTGATCTCCTTGGCGTAGGGGTTGGCCGGGTCCTTGAGGTTCACGCGCACCCGGCCGGGGTTCGCCCAGTCCTGCGGGTGCGTCTTCATGGCCTCGAAGACGGGGCTGACGCGCAGCGAAGCGCAGGCCGTCGCGATCTCACGCGCAAGAGGGTTCTTGACGGCGAGGTGCGAGGGCACGCGGCGGCCCTCGGCCCGCGTGCGCGAGGCGTCAAAGTAGATGGGGTACAGGCATTGGTAGCCGGCGACGTCGGACTGCTGGAGGCCCTGGCCGGGGGCGGTGGTGCCGGGGAAGAGGCTGGGCTGTCCGAAGGCTGGGCCTGGCTGTTGGGACGAGGAGGAGGCCGGCTTGGACGCAGCGGGCGGGGCTTTGGCGCGCAGGATGTCGGTCTCGACGAAGTCGTCAATGTCGCCCTCGGAGGGGTCGGACAGGTCGCTGTCGGAAACTTCTTCTATGCGGGCGTGGGACATGTTGGCGGCGCTGGAGCTGGACTTGTGATTTTACACGAGTTTTGGCATTTCACTCCCCATGGCCGCGAATTGCGCTTTTGGTGGGGGTGCAGCTAATTGACGTGGGTGGAGGTTCAATGTGGGGTAGATTACATTCATGTATGTACAGTAGGTTAAGTACCTCGTACCTAAATGTAGTCACCTCTTATTAGTATACTACGTACAGCTCCCATGGATGATAATCGAATGGCGGCACGCTAGAACTTTACGAGTTAATATGTAGATTCACATACAGATGAACAAGGTATATACATATTGCCTAGTTAAAGAGGTAACCGTTATTTGCCACCTGATATGTAGATTCCTTATTATTTTGTATGACAACTTACATGTTAGCTTATTTAAGTCAAGCGTGCCGCCATTCGATTATCATCCATGGGGGCTGTAGTAGTTTAGGAGCGCGGCTCGGGCGGGGTCTTGGTCTGGGGGCTTCATTTATGGTATGTGCCCTAGCTATATTCCAATGTACCTAAGGTTACTTGAAAATAGGAACGACCATAATGTGGGTCGCTGCCTTCATCTTAGATTCCATCTTGTGCTACCTCGTGATTCTTGGTCCGTGTCATCTTCCCTCTGAGATTGGCTATGGTTCGATCGGTTATCGTCCGAACTTGAAGGAGAGGCGAATGGTTCACGCGAGTTGGTGGTTGCTTCCCCTGACGATCAACCTCTCATTGCTCGTCACAACGGCCGGAGCAGCATCCAAGCCCTGAGGAATGGTTTGCTGGGCAAGATAAGACGGTGAAAAATGATAGGCCAGTGAGCGCGATGCGAGCTGGTGGCTGTCTTCACCATGTCCTTCCGCACCATGGATTGACGTCACGGGCGACTGGCCGAAATATACAAAGAGGAGGATGTCGCGGCTGCGTTGGAAATGACCAACAGCCTCAATTCTGGGCCTTTTCGACAGCGCTGGGGGGAGGGGGGTTAAAACACGGTAGCGAGAGCGCAGGAATACAGCGCCTGCATATGAGCAAACTGTCGCGAACATGGTCTGTGGGGTCGCAATGGAGAGTCGCTGTCTCCTGCTAATACTGACGAGGTTGCTCTGCGCTGACGACCATCCGGGCCTGTTATTCGCAGTGGCCGACCACGTCGTCATACTGGGGAGCACTGACCTCGCGAACTGCAGTCAGTATTGGCGAGCACAACATCATGGGCAACCATGCTGTCGGCGCATCGATTGATTCACAGGCGAACCCCGGGGCATTCGGTGCGCTCTTCACATGACCAGAGCCTTCCCCCGTCGCAATTGGGCTGGAATCAGGTTTTGCACGCCAGCACTCGAAGGACCGAGAGGTTCGCTGCAGGGCACGGACGCCCTCTCTACCCCAGTGCAAATGTCGCGGTGATCGCTTGCGGCGGTTGCTTCCGAATAGGGCGGAGTGCCCGCCGGGGTTCTGCATGATGAGATGAATTTCAAGGCCGTGCCTGATGGTCTGCAGGGCTTCGAGACGCCCGGGATAAGGGGAAATTGATTTTCATGTTTCGAGAGAGCGAATGCGTGCCTGGGGTTGTTGACGCTTGGCGGCGGCCAAACATGACAGTTTCCACGTTACCATTCCCTGCGGAGTCGGGAAGTAGGTAGCTATGCAATCTGTATTGCAATATGGAATGCGTGGCGTCCCTATTAGCCGTTGCAGCGTGGTAGCCGAAGGCCGGCACCTGGCTCCGGACTCGAAGTGGAACTTGATGCAACTTGTGCACATGAGTAATACTGCTACAGTATAGCATGTGTACATAGTAAAGCTGTGGGCTCCCAGCGCACAGGTACAGTATGCAGGATGGGGACCATATAACGTTTGTGGGTTGCGCAATCCGTGCTTTAAGCATAATCATCTGTTCCACATGCGGCTGCATCAACCGCGGACAGTTATACTCGATTGGTGGGACGCTCCGACTCCGCTACCTCGACGCGAAATTCCACGTGATTGGCCCCTCTAGCCAATCACTTCCCAACGATTACCAAGGAACCTTCCGCTTTGGACGGAGTTGTGCGTCCGTGCATAAGTATACTCAAGTCCCAGGCCCCCTGGTTTGTGTCCGGCTTCTGCCCGTGGAAGCAGCCCGAGCTGGCGAGATCTCTCAACGTCGTATGAGATCTGAAATGGCCCTTTTGGCCATACACGACCCAGAACGCCCACACACACACATGTCCCCCCGGAGTCCCTTTACGCATACGTCCCAGCCGGGTGGCCGTCTGGGAGCGAACCCTTGCCGCAGCCAGCCCAACCTTTTTTCCCCTCTCGCTTCGCCAGAGCCGAGCGGTGTCAACTGCTAGAAATGGCGACGACATACTCTGGAGACCTGCCCCATAAAGCCATGCCCTTTCCGCTCCTTCCCAATGACTCGGGGCTGCCCCAATATCGCTATATACGTGGCCGCCACGAGGTCATCTCGCTCGCTTCCTCTCGGTTAACTGCCGGAAGCCGCCGTGATTATTTCCTTCGCAGAGCCTCTTGCTTCTGTTCCTGTCATTTCTGAGCCAGGCACCACGCACTGCATACCATGTCGGGCACTGGCAAAGATATTGACTGGAGTTTGGTCGGACCGCCGCCGGACGATGGTCATGGACACGACACGCACAAGGGTGACTTGAGCACGAACGGACCGGAGGTTGTGGGCGTCTGCTGGATGCTTGTCGTGCTGGCAACGCTCTTCCTAGCCGCGAGGTTGTATGCGAAATTTACTGCGCATCGAGGTTTCTGGTGGGATGACCACTTGCTGTTGGCCTCATGGGTAAGTCTAGAAATGCTGTGGTTCGTTTCGCTCCTGGTCAAAGGGGGTGACTGACTGACCGGGAAATGCTCAGTTCATGTTTCTGGCCTATGTGATCATAACCACATATGCGGTATCCCAGGGACTTGGAACCCACGACGGAAGCGGGCTCAACGACCCGTCTACTATGCAGTTCCTGATCGCCATCTCCATCACATTCGGATCTCTCGGTGCCGCCTGGTCAAAGACGTCGTTCGCCATCACCTTACTCCGGATCACGAGCAGATGCGTCAAAGTCGGCTTGTGGTGCATCGTGGTGACGCTGAACGTCTTCATGATGTTCAACGCTATACTGCCATACATATGGTGCCAACCGGCGAACAGGGGGTGGTCCCCGACGGTCCAGGGTCAATGCTGGGACAGGAAAATCACAATCCAATATAGCATGTTCGCGGCTGGATACTCGGCAGCCATGGACATCATTCTCGCCATCATCCCCTGGACTGTGATCATGAAACTGAACATGGCAATCAACGAGAAGCTTGGCGTCGCAATCTGCATGAGTCTGGCTGTTGTGTGAGTTATCCCGAGAACCCCTATCAGTTGCTGTCAACTGACCGTGGCCCATAGCGCCGGTGTGACATCGATCGTCCGCTGCATCAATGTGAGGCTGCTCTATGAGGAGGATTTCACTTACGAGTCCGGGATCCTAGCTATGTGGACCGCTGCTGAGTTGTCCGTGACCATCATGGCCGCCTCGATCCCTGTCCTGCGCATATTGATTCGGAACATTGTCACGCACAGATCGTACTCACAGTCTGGTGGCAATGGCGAATTTGCCGGCAACACACATACATCCGTCGTTTCCTCGAAGAGGGGACTGAAAAACAGCCTCAGCAGCAGCGGTGGTGCAGAAAGTGTGACTAGCTTGGGCCTGCCAAGACAGGACTCCAGGCATATCGTCAAGTTTGAGACGGTGACTGTGGACTATGAGAGAAGATCTGTGAGCCAGGGTAACAACCTCGACTCATACGGCTTCGAGATGGCAAATGTGTCACCCCCGAAAAGGCAAACCAGCGGGCGCAAGTTCTAGAAAGTGCCGGCCTGACATGGTTGCCGGATGATTGAAGTGTCGTTCGTTCTTTTCATGATACCTAAGCGGGGTGTTTGGATGGGAATGTTTATTTTTTATTTTAATAAAACGGGAACAGCGCTTGGACATCATCTACATACATTTTCCTTTCGTGGCATTGACTTGATATTGAAGTCGCCTGGCCAGTGGGCCAGTTTGCCAGGGTACCTTAAGGCTTGAATTCAAGCCTTTGTGCTTGACCTCATTTTTGCACGAACATCTTGAAAACATGTCACTGGAAACTTGAACTGGACCTAGGACTTGGTGCATATGTTCATCGCTGACAGTCCAACAGCGACGCTACCCAAACTAGCAGGTAGCATAGTAGATATTACATAGTGTCACGTGCGGTATGGTGGGATAAGGGATAAAGAACAGTTGTAGCACTTCGTGCTACAATTAATCTCGAGCCCATTCTTATTAAGTATGAACCTAATCCTTTGTCTATGTGAAACCCTTGACACATAGTGACTTCTTTCCACAAGGAAATGGCCATCACAAACTGCTTGCGATATTATCTCTGCCGTTATTCCACTGCTACAATGCTCTTGGAATATAATCAGCTTCAGGTACAAACGAGGCAGTTAGGTACCTGGACACAAAGACTTGTCGGGAAAGGGCAACAAGGCATTGATGAATACGGTGGGCCTAGGTCCTTTGTTCCAGGGTGTGTATCGTACCAGGTGCATCTTTATAGAGAAACCCCAGGGGCTCGCATCGATGCGATGTATATAAAGTTTCTCCCCATTCACGAAGCACCTACTTCTGTTCCTCACATCTAGCACTATCGGACGGACTTGACAGAAGACAAAAGAAACACATTTGATCGCTTCATCGACCAGACTAACCGTTACTACTCCATCAGCAAAAGAAAATGCGTTCGGTGTTACTCTATGCTTCCACAGCGATGCTCGTAATCGCCCCGGCTGGATCTCATGTGGTCCTTGAAACCCCTAGACCTTTCAAGCCTGCAGAGTACGGGCCTACTAATCCCGTCGAGGCTGGAACCTTCCCCTGCAAGGCACCAGAGGGCGTGAAGCTCGAGATGGATGGTTCGCCCACCGAGATGGCTATTGGCGAGGACCAGCTGCTCACCTTCCAGGGCATGGCCGTCCACGGAGGAGGTAGCTGCCAGATAAGTTTGACATCTGACATAGACGACGAATTCCAGCCACACAAGGACTCAAGATTCTTCGTCATCCATTCCATCGAGGGCGGCTGTCCGGCGCGAAACGTTACAGGTAACCTCGACGGGCCGAATAGCGACAAGTATTACTTCAAAGTTCCCTCGGGCGTGGATCCTGGTAACTATGTGTTGTCATGGAGTTGGGTTCCCCGCATCGGGGGGCAGCCGGAATTCTATCAGACGTGCGCGCCCATTGTCGTTTCTCCATCAAAGGCCAGTCGGAAGCGTCAATCCATTCCAGAGAGGCGAGAGACGTCGATTGCCCGGCGCGAGGTTTTCCCGGCCATTTTCATGGCCAACATGGGAGAATTGACCGGTGGCTGCACACATGCTGAAGCGCTGAAAGAGCAGATCGCCATTGCATATCCGAATCCTGGAAAATATGTTGAGCGGCCAAATCCTGAGGAGAAACTCTACCCTCAACCGTGTGACGGCAATCCACGCGTCAGGGGCGGTGCTGGGACGACTTCTGGGACCTCCGTGGCTGCTTCGACAAGTCCCATCTCCACGCCTTTGTCCTCCATTGACGTTTCCTCCTCACTGGAGCTGACCAGCACGACAGCAGATGAAGTGATGACAACAGTAGCACCATCGACACTCACTAGCATGTCAGAGGTAAGCAGTGGTCCGACGCCTACCTCCACGTCAGCCACCACTCTTGTTCCTATTACTGGTGTCGGCGACTCTGTGTGTCAGGATGGCCATCTGCTCTGTATAAATGGCACTTCGTTTTCAACATGCACCGGAGGGCATTGGACCAATCCCCAAGTACTTGCACCTGGCACGCACTGCACAGGTACTGATGGGACCGGACTGAACATTATCAACCCGTCGTCGTGAGTTGCCAGTCGGCATTGCAAGTTACCCTAGCCAAGGCAGATTCGGAGTTGACGCGAGGTTCCAGGAGAGATATTGAAGACGGTATAAATTAGAAAGCGTGAATAGGTAGTGATATCTCGTGGCGAGAGTCGGGCGTATCATGTAAAAAATCGTCAGTGCATTGCTTGCTTGCTCGCTTGCTTGCAGTGAGAAAATGCAGCTAAACCACGAACTAATGATCAAAGAAGAAATCTAAACGCTTATTTCCAAGATGTGAATTCTGCTCCAAATACCTCGCTTTCTCTTCCGAGTCCATCTTGTTCCAGGCGTTTCTCTTGTACTTGTTCCTCAGGACATAGTAAACCTCGGCAAGGGCATAAGCCATTATAGTACCGAGGGTAATACCAATCAGCTGGCCATTGCCACGACGATACACAGGCTTGTCGTCTTCCCGATAGATGTTCGACGATGCAATACCAGATAGCTGGACGGTGATGTTGTACATGGCTGTGCCGACGGCTCGGGTCCGAACGGCATTGCTGAGTCGAGAGCACCAACTCGCCTGAGCGGCGTGGACGGACGGCTGTCCTAGAATGATGAAGATCAGCGCGTACTGACCCCACGCAGAGAGGCTTTTAGCCGAAGTATACTCGATGATGAGCAGAGGCAGCACCCAAACCTGAGCCAGAAGACCAATGATGGCGATGCGGTTCGTTTTCTCGGTAAGCCAAGTCACGCCCAGCATGTTCAAAGCTGCAAAGACGGTCACGGGTATGCTCAAGAGCGTGGTGTTGAAGGTGCTGAAACCGAGCGACTTCAGGGAGAGCGTGAGGTATGCCTTGGGAGGTGCCGTGGGGATCTCGAAGAGGATGCCGATAATGTAAACCGGCCAGAGGTCGTAATCCTTCAGGCTCTTCCACAACATGCCCAGCGTCAACGCTTGGCGATTGTGCATGTCTCCTTTCGAGGGATCGTCGCGAAGGATCCTGTTGACCATGATCTTCTCTTCGCGCTCTGTGAAGTATCCCTCGGGGTTCCACCATGTCTTCGTTTGTGTCGGCCCTGGGACCAAGAAGAGGAAACTCAGACAACCGATTACCAGGCTGACGATGGCCTCAATCAGGAACAGCCATCGCCAGCCCTCTTTGCCATCAACACCACGCATGTGGAGGACCCCGTAGGCGATGAACGAAGCAATGACACCCGACATGGAGTCGACAAACCAGAACAGAGCCAGGCGAAGTGGCGTCTCCGCCTTTGTGTAAAAGTACGAGAGGTATAAAATAGCATCAGGAATGAAGCCACCCATAGCCAGGCCGATCATGAAGCGGCAAGCGAAGAACCCAGCCCGATCGTGCATGAAGAATTGGCCTCCAGAAGCGAGACTCCAGATGATGATTTGAGCGGGGATCCAGCGATCCGGTCCGAGCCACTTTCCGAGCATCTGGGACGGGATCTCGGAGATCAGGAATCCGACCCTGTACATGTTCTGCGCGTTATTGTAATCATTGGTATTGATGTTCAGATCGTCGAGGAGGTTGTCCGCAACAGCGTTGCTCAGGTTTCCTCTGTCAATGTTCAGACCAAAGAACATGACCAGCACCCAAATGAAGATCTTCGAGTCGATCTTCCTCCGGGCGCTCTGCTCCTCCCGGTAGGTCCATCGCTCCGCCGGGTCGAAACGGTGCAAGTTTTCGTAGTCATTATGCGGGACATAGTAACCGGCGAGGCTCGGGTCGTCGTAGACACTACGTTTCGTAGCGGTGGCGTCAAGGTCGATTGGCTTCCGCCTCGAAGCGAGTGATGCCCATAGGCCTGGAGGATTGCTCGTGTTCTCGGGATCAACGAGATCGTCGCCAAAGTCCTTCAAGTCCTCCTGGGTAAAGCTCTTCTTGTCAATGACATCCTGTGGAGATTGGCCAACAGAGTTTATATCCTGTGTAAGGGGCGAGCCCATGTTTATGCGTTGTCTCGGCTGCGCGAAATAAGCAGATATAGTCAAGGCAGAAGGGGCGCCCGCCGGTACCAGCCAAGAACGCCCAGCATCATGTGTATATATATACTTTCATCGAACTGATGTATCTTTTTTTTTTTTTTTTTTTTTTTTTTTTTTTTTTTAATAAAAAAAAAAAAAAAAAAAAAAAATTAAAAAAAAAAAAAAAAAAAAAAAACAAGAGAGAGGATATTAAATATTAAAAAAAAAAAATTAAAATA
>JARVKF010000035.1:73372-121342 GCA_039778275.1 Seiridium unicorne | reverse complement strand
TTTTTTTTTTTTGTTTTTATTACTATACATTCAAAATTGTTTTATTCGCGCCGTTTTCTTTTTTGGCCCCGGTTTTTTTTTTTTTTTTTTTTTTTAATTTTTTTTAATTTTTTTTTTTTTTTTTTTTTTTTTTTTTTTTTTTTCCTTCAAACAAAAATCCAAACCAACCTATTGAGGGGTGGAGCGCTTGTTCCAACCGAACGGTACGCCTTCTTATCGACCCCATGTCCTACTTATGATCGTGCTACCGGGCTAAAATGATGTGATCGATTTGTGACCCAGACGACATGGAGCCTTTGTTCTTCAAGAGGTTCGCAACTGCTGCCGTAACTAGGGCCTCATCCCTGACCAACGGCGCATGGCTCCGGGAAGAGCATAGCCTTACGGCAGACGGGTCTGCACTTCGGATCCGTTCCCGACGGTGGCCTCTGCTCTACAGTGGGGACCCCACAAGTTCGGTATCTCATCGCCCGAAACCAACAGGGCCAACGATCACGACATTCTGGGGAGCTATGGTAACAGGTCGGGCCTTGCCGGCATCAGTCTAGGACCTGATCGAATCCTGATCTTTGATTGGCTGCAAGCGGATGACATCTTGGCACGATGAGTATCCTACCTAGCGCTCTTGGACCTTTTGCATCTCATCCAGCCGACAGCCGCAAGCTCGGAACGGTTGCTGACCATCAAGAATAAGAACATTGAATGCTGGATCTGCAGATGGCCTGTTCAGTTGCCCATTCTTCGTCACCTTACGTTCAAGGTCCCTGCTTCAGGTGCATACTGAAAGCAGACAGTTCCGACAAATCTGACTAGCCCGCGTCCACAACCACTTTTTCTGCAGCGCTGGCTTGATCTACACAGGGTGCAAAATCAGCTCGAGGTAGCTTTGAGCCTAGGCGGGCAGAATTGAGTGTCCACGTCAAAACTGAAATGCTGGTTAGGTTTCCTCGGAAATCTATTGATTGGTCCCAGGCGCAGCCGTCCTTGCATAATTTCCGAGCGATGGTCCCTAAGCTCCCTGATGTATCTGCAAGCAGTCGCCGTTCTTTCTGGCAGACCGGCTGAATGGTGACGAATTGACATGGAAGTTTGGGTTTTGTTATTACCATTGGCATTCAATAATTGGTGACATGACCAGGGTTGGACCATTCATGATGGAGTGATGGCACGCACGAATGTACTGGGGGAAGAAAATGAGTGTGCCCGTACTAGTCTTGTTGATATCGAAGCTCTAGAACCATACTCGCCTAATTCGGTAATGAATGCAAAAGGTAATAATAGCAAATACCGGCCCTTCTATAGTCTCACGCCTTCCCATGCAGTTTTGCGCAGTCATTTTGCTGCCGCACCGTTCGTGACGAGAAAGTTCTACCTTCCATCCATCGATCCCATTCGTATTCGTACAGTGATTAAGCCTCCCTCGCATGCCCCTCCCGTGCGGCCTCCCCTTAGCCATGGTCTCGTCGATGGCGATAGCATCGGAGGATACGCAAATAATGTTCAGAACGGGGGACCGGAAACAAAAACCTCTTCATTTGTTCTGGGTCCTGGCCTGCAGTTATTGTCCGCACCTTCCATCACCAGTCTTGTTGAGCAAGCACCACTGGGGATGGAAATTGGTATAGCCATTTACACCTTCTTGGCTTTAGTCTTCGTCGGCCTGGGTAGACCAGCAGCCCTTCTCGCAGCTACATCGCCCTCAGCAAGCCACTTGCTGGCCTTGATGAGCTGGATGACATTTGTGAACTGCTTGAAAGCCATGATAGGGAAGCTGACGCCAGTGAGGACCCAAGGCCAGAAGGAATCCATTTTGTTGGCGCGTGCCATTTCCAAGGCACCCGCGCTATAGGGATTCGTGAACAGCTGGTGGAGTATCGAGCTGTTAACTTGGGCTCCACTCTGTATCGCAGCAGCCTTGGCCTCGCCGACGGTAGTTTGCAGGAGCTGCGGCGACAGCAGGGGGGAAGAAAAGGAGAGTAGGTAGAGTCCAATGAAGAAGAGCTCATTGGCTGCACAGGCGACGAACAGAACGGTCTGTGTGCTATTAGTGCAACGGCCCGACTCGCCGGGGAGAGATTGCTTACCTTGTTGGTGTAGTACAGGTTCAACAACCAGCTTCTTGACTTGTCGACTGACTTGTGGCTCATCTCCGAGCCGCCCATGGCCAGGGTCGCATACATGTGTACATAGTGGCTCGCGAGATCAAGCGAGATCAGGCCCTGAAAGATGATAGCCCATCTCGGGAAGGCGGATGACAGGAACACCAGCAGGCACGAAGTCGTACAGCGATCCGTCACCATGTCCAGCACGGCGCCGAATCTGGTCGACTGCTCGAAATATCTGGCCGCGTAGCCATCGAGGGCATCGAGGAGGCAGGAAACACTGTAAAGAACCGAGCAGGTCCGGGGGTGCAGCGGCATGTAGTATAGGGAAGCGACGGCGAGCACAATTCGCGAGTAGCCTGTAACGGAGGTGCGAGCCACGTCAGCCAAGATTCAAGAGCAGCGGACCCTGGGTCCTGCCACGGTCGCTTTCGCGCAAATGCGATCGTACCTATGATATTGGGCCAGAAGAGGAATATGTTCTCCTTCGAAGCGCCAGCGGCCACCGGCGCAAGCCCATCCGGCCCATGGACCACACCGTTCCCGCTGCTAGTCCGGGGGGATTCTGAAGATGGAATGGGAGACTTGGTGGGCGTCTCGTTTGCGGCAGCCAGAGCTGCCTGTCGGCGGGTTTGTCGGACAGACATTATGTTGTAGTATCACGAGCTGTTCATCTGTTGAGAGCAGGAAGTTCGTGCGAGTCGTTATCGGGAGGACGTCAAAAGGTGGTGCTTGTTTGCTGGATGCGACGCGGACGGTCCGAAGCGTGATGCACACTCGCTTCGTAGTCGCTGGTCAAGCCGTTTGACGATGGAGACGAGAGGACCAAAGGTGGCGTGGGGTAAGGAATGGGACGATAGGCACCGGTCGGGTCAGATCAGAGCAAACGCACTAACTGGGTAATTGCTGCAAAGGTGAAGCTGTCAGGATAACAAAGCTGTGGTACAGTCTGTATGTAGGAGGGGAGTTGAACAGCAAAAAAGATAAGGCCAGCTCGGGATCCTCGGCACGGTCGACTACAGGGGTCTTTTAGCTTAGTGCTACCTATCGATGGGCGCGGGCGTGAGAGCTGTCAGAAATGACCCACAGTAACCAATTTCGACGACGCCAGCCGCGCGTGTAGCCAAGCTATTTTTTATTTTTATTTATTTTTAAAGGGGAAACTCAGGAGAGTTGTGTGATCGATTAGCAATCAGACGAGGAAGAAGAGCCACCGATGAAGGCGAACTAATCGGACGAAAAGACTTTAACAACGTCCCCGGTGAGTTTCGTCTTTAGCTGACAAGCAGTTTTCGCTTGGTTGTATTCGTTGCGCATCTGTCTGCGCCGGGTGTAAATGCGTCGTTGTTGTGCATGTTGCGTACATCTGCCCATCCTCTGCATTTGCGGGTGACGTTACTCGAGCATCATGTAGTTGCACCTGGGCTTCACATTGGGGTCCAGCTTGGCCAGCAGATGCAACCCATGCGCTAGAGGTTCCCGAAGCTCTGGTCCTGGGCTCAAATTACTGTAGGCCTGCAGAAGCGACACACTCTGGACACCCTTCCCCCTGAAAGTGTTCCACCCATGGCGTATTATCAAATGCACCCAGGGCAAAGCCATCTTGTGCGGGCCGCATCCAGCATTATATGTAATGCCACGTAGGAGTGTTTTCTGCAATTTCTTTGATATTGACTTCTCTAATGTTGCGCTGAGTTTCTTGGACTACGGGAGGCCATGATATCCTGGATTTAGCTTCCAGTGCTGGCACTAACATACATGGTGTCACGTTTGCTGTAATAGGCAATCCTGGCACAAGATCGATACAAGGCAGATGCCATCAACACTTCCCGGCTGAGATCGGCCTGGGACAGGGCCACCGGAGAATTTGCGGCCAGCGTCCAGGTTTGCTCCCCCAAATTCCGTGGTGGGTTGTCCGTCAACAGCAAGCACCCCGACTCATGTTGATACATCAGAAACCTTTGGTTTGGTCCATCAGTGGTAGATACTATGTATGTGATATTATTACTCGCAGCCAGGCCGCGACCGCTTAACTTATTAGCTAGCAGGGCATGGCGTTGGTGGCAAATTCCCCCAACGAGAATTCCCACAAAAGACGACCCATGCAAGGATCTTTAATCGGTGCAGGGTACAGATTGTATGTATCTGTACGTACATGCGCAGAAGACCGATCTCTCTCCAAAGTCGAAAAGACCGGCCGCCAGTCGCTTCAACGGCCGCCCGGGAAGGGAAACAAACCCGACCCATCACCGTTACCCAGCACAAAGGTCAAAAGTATTGCGCCGCGCATACATGTCCATACTAGGCACTTTCTGAATTAAGTAATTTCGCGGCTCAGCCTTGGCAACGGGCCATTTCCCAGGAAGTCACCCAGCGGCCTTGTCTTACGGTATTGCCCACGCCTTGCTCGACTGAATGTGGGATCCGTACAAGTACGCCAGCAAGTCTAGGTCATGTCTTGTTTGCAAGGTGACTGTGTGTCCTTCAATCTAATGCGTGGCACGAGTCACAGCGGGAAGGTTGCTTCTGCGGAAACTGAGTGTCTTTCATCTGTCGGAGCGATCTGTCGTCGTCGTCGTCGTCGTCGTCGCAGGCTTCGATACAGTTGTACCTTGGTTGCTATCGGCCATGCAGAGAGACTCCCGGCCGCATTTATGCTGCTGGGCTGCTGGACATCAGACGACGTCGGGCCAACATCACATCAGTATCCCGGTCGGCCTAGGTGTCCGACGAGATCTAGACCTTGTAGCCGAAAACGGGGGGAGAGGGGTGATCTCCCGGAAAAGCGTCTCGTTGGATTTTCTCCCCAGGACATGCCGAGGGCTGCTCTCGTTTGGGATGTGCAGCTAATGCTCTCTAAGAAACGCCATACGTCACATCTCGCAGGGGTTCTTCACCGGCTCGCACTGGCATGTTGGTCGGCCGGCAGCCCGGGTCGAAAAAGTTGACGGGTAGACTCGCCAGAGAGCGAGATGATCTCTTGAGACGCGCCAGAGGGCAGAAGGATGCAACTTAGGTCCATTGGATCTAGACAGGATGCACCCAAGCATGTCGGAGCTGCCTTCGCCGAGCAAATCAAAGGGCAAGGCAAAGCGACCACTGACTCTACATTGCACGAATGAATCGAGTGTCGGCCCGCTTTCTAGTCTTTCTGCACCCTCGCCTGGCACAGTTGGGCTGCAGGCATCACAAGCCCAAAATGGAGAGACAGGACTGCATAGAGCTGCATGACGGGATAGATAGCCCGGTACGACCATCAGCAGAGTTGACGAAGCTGTTACACTGCGCGCACTCGTAAAAACACCAATGTGGGTTACATGTAGATCAACATTAGACTCGGATCGTCAAGAAAAGCATGTCCTTTGGGTTTGACATGATCGCCTCTCCCGTCTGCCCCCGCAACAGCACGGCATTGTCATGTACTACCCCGGACTTTCATGATACGTACTCGTTGTCAAAAAGGAACTTGTGAGGTGCCAAGTCATACATTTTGCATGTGCGACGACCGACGTCGTTTTCAGCTAGTCGCTTTTCCCCTAAAAAGCCAGCTAACTTTCTTTTCTCTTCTTTTTTTTTTTTCGCCCTCCCCCCCCTTCCCCTTCCTGCACTCCTGCGTCCTCCTATTCGTGAGAAACCCACTTTCTCTGGCCCTATATTTTAGCTTGCCTTTCTGCAGTGAGAACTTTTGAACAAGGAGCGATTGGGGAGTTCACGACCAGAAGTCAGTCACTCAGTCGCCAATAACACTCGTGGCTCTAGTCGCAACACCGTCGCTTTTCTCTCAAGGTTGTACCCTCAACTTCCCGAAATTGCCCAACAAGCGAGGGCCACAGCCTCGTCCATCCCATCTTAAACGAACAGCGATATCCTGGAGACGGTAAATTGACATCATCCTGCTCCACCGGCCCAGCCAAGGTCTGGCCCCGACCGCCGCCTGTCCAGGGATTCAGCAGCGCACCGCCTATCGTACGAAGTCGGGCATCTAGTCTGCGATCTAGTTTCGACGATATTCTGGACTCCCTGCCACACAGTCCCTCTGCATTGACCGTTTAATTCAACACCACCACCGCAATCCCTCGTCGAGTAGCGGTGTCCAGCGCCGGCCACGATATATCATCTCCTGATCCCAAACCTTCTCATCCCCTCAATCGCAGCCCCTCCATACATATCTCGTTGCCCAGAAACCAAGCCAGCCAGCATTCTTTTCACAATGCCCGCCGACCGACCTCGCCATGGCACAACTAAGGCCAGCTTCTCTGACCGAGCAAGCAAGGCCACGCATCCCCTCTCGAACTACCTATTGCGTCTCATGGAGCTCAAGAGGTCCAATCTATGCCTCAGTGCCGACGTCGCATCGGCCCGCGAACTGATTTACTTGGCCGACAAGATCGGGCCGTCCATCGTCGTCCTTAAGACACATTATGACCTCGTCACAGGGTGGGATTTCAACCCTCAAACGGGCACAGGGGCAAAACTCACGGCATTGGCTCGAAAGCATGGCTTCCTCATTTTTGAGGACCGCAAGTTTGGCGACATTGGCAGCACAGTCCAGATGCAATACACGGCCGGCTCGGCCCGGATTATCGATTGGGCACATATAGTCAACGTCAACATGGTGCCAGGCAAGGCAGCGGTGAGCGCGCTGGCAGAAGCTGCAGCCAAGTGGAGATCCAGGGTCAATTACGAGGTCAAGACATCCGTCACCGTGGGCACCCCCGTAGCCGATGCATTCGATGACAACGGTGCCTCGGAAGACGAAGACCGGCTTGCGCCGCTCGAGGCTAATGGCACCCAAGGCACCCACCACAGAGATGCTGACGGAAGAAAGGGAAGCATCGTCTCCATCACCACAGTCACACAATCGTTCGAGCCCGTCGACTCGCCGCGATTCGCAACTACTACCGAGGAGGGAGACGAGCTGGTGTACGCTGGCATTGAGGAGCCTCCATATGAGCGAGGACTGCTGATCCTGGCCCAGATGTCGAGTAAGGGCAATTTCATGAACGCTGAATACACCCAGGCCTGCGTGGAGGCCGCAAGGGAACATAAAGATTTCGTCATGGGTTTCATCTCACAGGAAAGCTTGAGTACAGAACCTGCCGACAACTTCATCCACATGACGCCTGGGTGCCAGTTGCCTCCCGAGGGAGAGGAGGAGAACGGGGTGGTCGAAGGCGATGGCCTTGGTCAACAATACAACACGCCCTCGAAGCTCGTACAGATCTGCGGCACAGACATCGTCATTGTAGGACGCGGTATCATCAAGGCGGCGGATCCGCAAACCGAAGCCGAGCGTTACAGGCAGCGGGCCTGGCAGGCATATCTCAGTCGCACAGGGGCAAAATGAAGGAGCAGTGCACGGTTGACTGGGGGAAGCCGACTTCGGGCTGGGCTGTTGGATTTGATTTGAGCTTGGAGTTTTGGCTTTACAACTCATCCAGTGGTTCGTCACCAGAAGAAATGGCCGGACACAAAATTGAAGTTCAGTCCGGGGGAGGACTGGGGAAATATCCCACCGAGAAATGTTGGATATATAGTAGTCGTTGCAACGCTACCAGTTGAACAATTGTACAGCAGACTTGGCATGTGATCGGCGCATCCATACTTGCAAGTCCAGGTCAATGCTTACAGTAGAGGCGGAAACTGGGAGGGAAGGGGGCTTCGCCGAAGTCACATGTATAAATGCTGACTTGCGCTTTTGCTATACTCGTCCCATCGAATAGTATGTAGGCATAGTCCTCGTGAGAGGGGCACCTTAAAGACGTGATACACGCGAATTCTTGCGCCTGCAGCCTCCTGCACCTTTCAACTAGCAGTGTCAGGAACGTTTGTGACGGCCAAATGGGCTGGCTGGCCTAGAGATAAGGCTAACCACGGACTTATCCCCGGCATTAGCGGTGACAAGGGCCGCCTTGGCGGCAGGAGCTCCCACAACTGGAGGTGGGGGGGACCCCGGGCAGTGTCTCGCATCCTTCAGGGCGCTCCCTCCTCACCTCCAGCTCGTTTTTCTGCTGACCAGAGCAACGAGCCCAGGTTTGCGATCTGGTCTAGCCGCCGTAGCTCGAGCGAATCTGGGTCGCATTGCCTGATTGAATCTCCGCGACGTGACTCCCAAGGCCCCGACACAACATGGCGGACGTCCAAATTGATGGCAACCACGGCTTCGAGCCCAAGACGGAGGACAGCACTCTGCCAAGCGACAGCTCCCAGCCCAACAAGCCCCCACCGCGAAAGCGCCGCCGCGTCGTCATCTCGTGCCTGGACTGCCACAAGCGCAAGCAGAAGTGCGATCGCAAACTGCCCTGCACCAACTGCGTGTCGAGGGGAAAGCAAGGATCGTGTCGGTACGAGACGGGCGCGCCGATTATCAAAGACCAACAGGGGCGCAAGGGCTCGAATCAACAGGATGACGGGTCGCCGCCGCTGGACAGCAGCAACGGCGGAGGCCATGTTCCGATCAAGGCTGCCGACTTTGGCTACTCAAACAGCAGCGGCACTGGCGCAAGCACACTCGGCTTCCTGAAGAAGATTGAGGGTGCCGGATCGGGCGAGCCGCTGAGCAGCGTGGGGGGTGTTGGGGAGGCGGCGCAAGACGAGGAGCATTTCGGGTCCCGGGAGCGATACAAAAGCCTCGTTCGGCACCTGCCGGCACGCACGTTCGTGGAGCAGCTCGTCGATATCTATTTTCAGGAGTTCAATTGGATGTACTACGCCATGGACGAGGCCGAGTTCCTCGAGAATCTGGACAGGTGGTACCAGCTCCCCTTTCACTTGTTGTCTAATGCAGGACCACAGGGCATCGAACCCACGTTGAGATCGTTCCCGGCCCTGCTCTTCCAGGTCTTGGCCACGGCGCTGCTGGCGATATCAGACGAAAACGATGAGCGGTTTGTAAGTCTAAAATATGCAGGGAACATGACCTTTGAGGATCTGGCGTTGGATTACAGCGAAACCGGTGTCGCGACTTTGAGCTTGCTAGGGAAGCGCCAAATGACGGTGCCCACAGTCCTGGCCGGCTGGACACGAGCTGCCTTCCTCAAGTACACCAGCCAGGTCACTGAAGCAGTAAGTCGCTTTGTCTGCGTGGGTGACGGCACGTCCTGATCAAAATTGCAGTGGCATCAAGTTGGAACCGCTATCAGAGACGCTCAGGAGATAGGTCTGCATCGGGACCAGTTCGATCCACAGCCAGACTCGAACGCCACCACGGAAGAGGCACTAGAAGCGATGTGGAAAGCACAAAGTAGACGCAAGGTTTGGATGACGCTGGTGATGTGGGACCTGCACACAGGCGCTGTCTTGGGACGGCCGACAAGCATAGACATTCGAACGGTGAAAAGAAGCTCCCCTGTCGATGCGCCGATCCCGATAGATAGGAGGAAAACGCCCATATTCGCTCGCGGCGAGAATGACCCACCGACTCCCGTGACCAGGGCACTATGGGCGCTTGAGATCATGCGACCGCTTCGCGACATCTTGGATCTCGAGAAGGAAGGCCCATTTCCCAAGGACTTTTCGAAAGTCGAGAAGCTACACCAGGAGCTGCTTGATCTGCAAGAGCGCACGCCTCCTGAGTTCCGTCTCGAGAACCCAGACACCCGCTTCGACTATCTGCCAGAATGTCACTGGCTACCACTGGCGCGGCCCACACTACCGCAACTCATATCATTCAACTTCATGGCTCTGCACAGGCCGTACATCTTCACCCGCCCAAACAGTCGGCACGAAGCTCTCAAGGCGAGCCTGGAAATGCTCGAAGCGCAGAGCCTTCACTTCAAAGTATTACATCCACAACAGTACAAGACGTTCAGTCTATTCTTCGGTACGTTCGACGCCATCGTTATGATGGCCAGCATATATATCCTATTCCCCAAGGAGCACCCCGAACTCCTCAACAATGCGCTGCAGCACTTCCAGTGGGGCGTCGAAAGGTTTGAGGCAATGGCGGACCGCAATCGGCTTGCTGCTGCAGCGTTAGGAGTACTGAATGCGATCTATATCCGCCTGAAGAAGGCAATAGGCCATGGCTTCTTGAACAAACTCTGCCCTCGTTCCTTTACCTGCCCGCAGGGCTGTCCCGGTATGGACCGCCAAGAAGGGGAAGGGACCAGTAGTGGGTCGGATATACAGACCTCGACGGCATCCGAAACGTCGCCGAATACTGCACCACATCAGCCATCCGTACCCTCCACCGCTGGGTCCTCGGCAGTACAACCTTCGGAATCAGGTGCCAGTGCGAACACGACTACAACAAGCACAGGTACTGGGCTCACGCCTCGTCCCGACATCTTCACCACACCACATTGGTCGTTCCCGACGGATTTTGACTTCGGTTCCCTGCCACCCATGTATCCAATGGGCGACGTGGCATACAATGACCTTACCGGCATTAGAGATGATGGTTTGATCGCGGGAACTGGCCTGCCTGAACAGAGGCCCACCACAATGGACGCGTCGCAAATCGCCGGCATAGGTACTGTCGCTGGCGAACAAGGGGAGGTGGGCTATAATTTTGGAGGCGAGTTCGGGAACGACACAATCTGGAACTTATTGAACCAGTTTCCGCCGCGCTGAGATGTAGGACTTCAGATGATCGGTTTTGGGGATAATAAGGTTCACCACTCGTGGAAGGACCTGGAACCTCCCAAGAACGCAGAGGAAACCAACACGCCTTGACGAATGCCAAAACATAACATGGAACACGACATGATCGGTGGGTAACATCGGAGCAATATGACTAAGACCTGATCATTCTGCATAAGCCATGACGGGAGGTTTGGCCGAGTACCTTGGGAGTATGCATATCGAAATGGGTATAAGTATACCAATTCGGTGATTCCGGAAGCATAGAGAAGTAATGATGACCGTTGAAGGAAAGCGGTAGACTGATACGTAGGATGTCAAATGAAGGGCCCTACAGATCTTTTTGGTGCCACACTCTCTTCACTACCGATTGACAGACTGACTGCCTAGCGGCCAAATACCCAACGCCGCATATATGCAAAGCAGTCGCGGAGAGATGAAAATGAGATAAGTCTGAATGAACCCGCACAGTCTCCTCGATCAAAATCGAGATGGGCCCGGGGATCAAAATAAAATGATACGAGACCTTGGACTGTTGCAAACATATACATAGAAAACCTCCATCTGGTCGAGCTACTAAGATGGTAAGAGGAAGGTTTCGTATTCCCTTCGTCGTCAATTTGGTACACCATGACCTTCCGGGCCGCGACAAGATTGTAAATGACATGTACCTATCGATCAAGTTACCCAACAACACGGGACGCCCACGTCTCAGGCATGGGCTGTTGCCACTGCCACCGGCGCCTTCTCCCGACCGTGGCCAGCACCCGTGGTAGAACCAGTCTCGGGTGTGTTGAGGTCTTCTGAGGTCTTCTTGGCTTTCCTGAGTGGCCAATGACCCTTGACCTCGCGATACCTCATCGCAGCGAATCCAGCCATGACGAAAAGCCAGTATAAGTTGTAAGAAATGACCGACCCATATGTAGCAGAATTCTGCCAGCCCAGGATGGCATTGAAAATTCCCCAACCACCACCGTCATTAGCTTCCGGGTTGCAGCACTTGAGGGAAATCATAGTCAGCCATAGACCATGTCATGAAAACGTATGGGCCACTTACGTTCACATGCCAGACACTCTTATCAATGTCATAGGATCCCGCTCCATCGCCTAGCTCCGAGGCATCTCCGCCTACGATGTTGTTCCACTGCTGCGTTTCGAGATACCATACCGCTCGCGAGAACAAACCAGCGGCAACAAGGTACAGCACGCATGTCGATGCGACGAGGAAGTACTGCAACTTGGCTGAAGCACCTCCCCTGTATGATGTCAGCCGACTCACTCGAGGAAGGTCAGGGGCGCGTCAAGCACTTACTTGTAGAGGACGTACCCCGCAAGGATTCCCACGAGCAGGCCAACGACGACAGCTAGAGGGATAGATGTGGCAGAGGCGGAGAAGGTGACGCCAGCAAGGAAGACTATCGCCTCGATGCCCTCACGCAACACTGTGACGAACGGCAAGGCGAACATGGCATACTTCTCCGCAAAACGCTTGAACCAGCCTTTGCTGGAACCGCTGGTCTTCACGGGGGCCTCAAGGGCCTTTGCCAACTTGACACGCCATTTCTCTTGCATCTTGCCGACACGGAGCAATGCGGCGCCCATGATTGTGATGATGATGGCAGCGACCAAGGCGAAAGCGCCCTCATAGTTGTACTCGGTGGTTTCCCAGGTGTTCGACCCCAGGGTATAGAAGGCGCCGATCAGACCTCCGGCAACGATGAGGCAGATCAGTAGGCCAGATGCGATGCCCAGCCACACCTACTGATATGTCAGGACATACGGGCCAGCTGGTCAAGAACCTTGCAAGATGTCTCACCTGCTTCACCAGTTTCTTGTAAACCTTTGCATCTCGATCTGGGCCGTCCAAAGTCTGCTTGAGGAAAGCCAGCAGAACTGAGACTATGATGACCGTCTCCAGTGTCTCACGGAATACGATCAAAAAGACTGGGAGGGAAAATACGTCGGGCATGATGATGGCCTGACGTTTGAAGAGTGAGGCTTAGTCGTGCATAGTAGTAGGAGGAGGAGGGAAAACAACAGGAAGAAATTTGCCGAGGGCGCGAAACATTCGAAGGGGGCAGATAGACTATCGATGTACCTGAGAGATGGGATCAGGTCGTTCAGAAGGTGGCTTGAACGGAGGCGCCCGGCCAAAGACTACAATGTATACGACTTAACCCCCGGGGCTCAACTAACCAGGAGGGGGCGCCGGTCGCGGATCAGATAACTTGTCCCCTTGGATGCCCCCAAAAGGAAGCCATGCTCTCTCTGGACGGAACTGTTGGGCAAGTGTGTCTACAGTCCTTGGCTTAACAAGACTTAGCGTAGCACTGGGCTGGTCCCCAATAGGAGGGCCGACTGTTGCGGGATCGTCCATCCCAGCTGCTACATGATGTACGTTTGGGGGCAAGCTTAAGGCCAGCCCGCAGCACACTTCCGCCGAGTCACGACAGCTTCGACTCCAGTTCTTGCAAGTCTGGATGCTGTGGATTGGGGCTGGCAAAAAGCGTCGGGTGTCTTGGCAGGCTGGCAGGTCAAGCTTTGGCCCAAGCTTTTTCAAGCTTTTCAGATCCCCGCAATGCTGAAGAGCTTCGGCCGCAGCTCGTGTTGGCTCTTGCCTTATGGCGGGGTGATCGGCAGCTTTGCAATGCGCCGGGCCATTTTATCTGATGAGATCAAACTGATAAGCAGTCGGCAGTTCTGACTTCACCTTGCCAGCGTGAACCGGCAGTGGACGGTACGGCCCCGGAAACTGCGTGGCCTTTCACACGTCTGGACTACTGAATCAGGCTTTCTTTGGTGGCTGGATCCTCCAACGGTACACTAATAAGACGGAAGAATCTCCCAGCGAAGCAATTGCTACCCGCCATCTGATCCGATCGTATGACTTAGTTTCATCGCGCGTGGCTAGCCTGTGCGCTTTCGTTTTCAGCTTTTGCCAAATCTGCCACCACCGCAGCGGCTAGTCGCACCGAAAGCCAGCCTCTAGAGTATGGAGATGGTGGATGTGTAGGTATCCTCACGCTTTCTGGGTCACGGGTCTACGTCCACCACTGCTATCTCCCTGAAAGAACTAACCTAGGAAACCCTTTTATCCGGTTTATATTCTAAGGGAGTTTTGCTACTTCTCGGGGACAAGGATGGCCACCACATACGGGAGGAGGGGGGATATGAGAAGAAAACCAGACTCCAGCCAACCCAGCAGCATCAAGACCACTTGATTTGTGCATATGAATAACCTCTGACACCCAGTTTCCCGCCGAGGTTTCGAATACCCCTCAAGACCCAGGCGCTAGGAAACACCTACCATTTTAGCTGCAAAGAGTTTGTCGCTATTTTCGCTAGTCGGCAGCATCGCTTAGAAGCAGGGTCTAGAATGCTTATCAGATGGAGAGATCCCCGCCGGCGACGCAGGCTATAGGTCGACTATAGTAGTCCGCGGCAGCCACGTTCCAAACCAGACCAATCCCGGACGCGCAGACCGTCTGTTCGGCTACTGATGCATCAGATAAGTGAAAGTATCGTCGCCCTACCCAAGTGGAAGGTGGCCACCGCGCCACCGTCCCCTCCACGCTATATCAGATGTGATTGATATGATGTGTCGTGTGTTGAGTCATCCCAGCACCCACCCGGATGTCGAGGCGGCCGTCGCTACATGCTCGTCCTGTGCACGTATGAATTCAGTATGGCCGAGGTCGGGAATGTCGATCAAGCCCGTCGCATTGCACGAAGGCTAGCCCTCGTATCGACAGCGAAAGCTCCACTATCAAGACGTCTTCCCATGGCCGTCATATTGACACTCCAGACAACACCAACCGGACCACTTTCTGTGGCCTGCGAAGAGCCTCAACCATGTTGTTCTCGAAACGTTTGCTTGCCGCTTCGGCGTGCACGAGCTTCCTTGCGTCTTTGTCGTCGGCAGCTACCGTCACCTACGACTTCAACGTCACCTGGGTGACAGCGAATCCGGATGGTGCCTATGATCGACCTACGATTGGCGTCAACGGCCAATGGCCAACACCGCCCATTACCGCCAATGTCGGCGACAATGTGGTGGTTCGTGTCATGAACCTGCTCGGAAATGAGACCACGTCCTTGCATTTCCACGGCCTGTACATGAATGGCACAACTCACATGGATGGTCCGGAGCAGGTATCACAATGCGCTATCCAGCCCGGCTCCAGCTTTACGTATAACTTCACTGTTAGTCAACAAGTCGGTGCATCCATCTCCCCTGCCGTTGCTGACCTGAATTGAAGATCAACCAGCCTGGAACTTACTGGTACCACTCGCATACTCGCGGACAATATCCGGATGGTTTACGCGGGCCGCTGATCATTCACGACCCCGACTCGCCTTTCCTCGACCGGTACGACGAGGAAGTAGTCCTCACTGTATCAGATTGGTACCATGATCTAATGACCGACCTGCTTCCCGGGTTTATCAGCAAGAGCAACCCCACAGGCGCAGAACCAGTGCCCAACAATGCCTTGTTCAATGAGACCCAGAACCTGACAATATCGATCCAGCCTGGCAAGACATACCTTTTCCGCATGATCAACATCGGTGCCTTCGCAGGCCAGTACATCTGGTTCGAAGGCCATACCATGACCATTGTAGAGGTCGATGGTATCTACACGCAGCCCGCCGAAGCAGAGATGATATACCTCTCTGCGGCGCAACGTTGCAGCTTCCTGGTCACGGCCAAGAACGAGACCTTGGCTAACTATGCATTCGTTGGCAGCATGGACACAGTTAGTTGCACTCCGCATCTGTATTGTTACATCTGAGCTGATACAATACAGACTCTCTTCGACACGCTACCAGATGACCTCAACTACAACGTCACGGGATGGCTGGTCTATGATGAAGCACAACCGCTGCCAGACCCGGCGTTGGTCGACGAGCTTGATCCGTTTGATGACATGACGCTTCTGCCATACGACAACCAGACCTTGCTTGGAGAGCCCGACCAAATCATTGAGCTTGATGTCATCATGGATAACTTGGGAAATGGCGCAAACTAGTACGGATCAATCGTTGTTGATAGTTGGCCCATGAAAACTGACTCACGATAGCGCTTTCTTCAACAACATCACGTACACAGCCCCGAAGGTGCCGACACTATATACTGCCCTCACCACTGGAGACGACGCCAGCAACCCAGTAGTTTACGGTGAATACACTCACTCATTCGTCCTAGAGCAAGACCAGGTCGTACAAATTGTCGTAAACAACCTAGACTCCGGCCGCCATCCATTCCATCTTCACGGCCATGCCTTCCAGGCTCTGTACCGATCCGAGGATGAAGCCGGCACATTCGATGATTCGAACATCACCGAGGCCGATTTCCCTGCGACACCGATGCGCCGTGATACTCTCGTGCTTTATCCCGACGGTAACATTGTGCTTCGTTTCAAGGCTGATAACCCGGGTGAGCCGACAAGTTTCTCAGAAAAATATTGCAGTGTGCTAACACCCATAACAGGTATTTGGCTGTTCCATTGCCATATCGAATGGCACGTCGCATCCGGGCTGATGGCGACCATGGTTGAGGCGCCCCTCGAGCTGCAGAAGACGCTCACCATCCCCCCAGAACAGTACGATGTTTGCTCTGCCGGTGGAATCCCGACTGCCGGCAATGCTGCTGCCAATACAGTCAATGTGCTTGACTTGACAGGCCAAAACAGCGCTCCTGCCCCACTGCCGCAAGGGTAAGCAATTGTGACTAACTGGGTTCTCTCGAGGGACAATGGCTGACAAATATACAGCTTCACGACCCGCGGTAAGGTTGCGCTGGCCTTCAGCTGCCTGGCTGGTATTCTAGGTGTGACTGTGTAAGCAACTTCCAGAGTTATTTCATGCCCGTTATGGCCTGTTTCGGGAGTCTACCGGTTCCTCGCTAAGCGTTTCTGCTCTTGAAACATGGTTTCTGGCTCCCGATAACTCGCCAAGCATGTTCGAAGAAGCAATCACTAACTCCAGGTGTTGTAGTGTGGCTTGGTACGGCTTGGCACCAGATCCGGGCTCACATCCCGAAGTCGAGCGTCGCGCGGCCGAAGCTCATGTTTTCGATTCGGCGGGCACGGGAACAGCCGGACCCGTGAAGAACCCCGTGGGAGAAGAGGTGGTGGCAACTGTTTCAGGAAGTAGTGGGGGTCGGAGGGCATGATACCGAGCGGAGTGTAGATGAGGAATCATCCAAAGGTTGACATAGCCGCAGCTGAACGTCTTTGGCACTAGAAAGTCCCATCAATATGGTTGATGTTCAAAAACGCCTTTGCGAGAGCACATCATATGGGGATCATTCGTGTGGTGTACTTGCATTTCACACAAATACGAAAGGCCCTTTTCCATATGGCCCGCGAGCTGGCTGACTGCTCTCCGTCATTGGTTTATCTCGGAAGATCACAAGTAAACTTTCGAGCATATGAAAACGATGATGGTACCCAGCCTTCCCCACGACATGTCCCAAAACACCTAGTCCAACAGACCGAATAGCCCCGAATGGAAGGATTCTGTTAAACGACTGCTCGCTGGGCGCATTCAAATATTCCTCTGGTGATGGTAACTAACTCTCGCGGGACATGTCAAGACCCACATACCGGCCCACTGCTGTACTTGAGGCGACAGCAGGCTGGCGTGGTTCGGCCAGTGTATCTGACTTAGACTGCACATGGGAGCTTTCTGAGGATGGCGAGCATTGATTATGAGGAATATTGGGGGCACGAGACACAAGACCGGTTCAGGAACTCCTTACTTTGTAGGCGTCCAAGGTGAGGAAAGATGCCGAATTCATTACACACTCAAGGCTCTAAGTGTGATCAACTTGGTCGGTATCTGAATTCTATACCCAATCCCCATTTGGCACTGCTGGTAAGCAGCGGTATCAAATTGGCTTGCCAATTCATACACTCGGATCGCAAGAGATTCCATGCACACAACAATATATCCTACGGTCATAATCGGCTCACGCGAGGGTGCGAACAAAGTGATACACCTCGATGATACGGGACATATGTTCCACGGCCCGTTCCTATTTCCAACAGCTTCCACATGAGACGAAGAGGCAGTTAGTTACACACTACGGGTATCAACATGCCCGAAGCCAGAACAGAGCTGTATTAGCTAATGCATCAACCTCTCGAGTCAAGCTATTTTGTGATTACCTAATTCTGCTTGGGCGAACCAAGCCGGAACTAAAATTTTCGGACCACCCCAGATCAGTCAAAAGCCTTCTTAGCTTTGAGTTTGGTGCCGGGAGGATGTTCATGCGGATGAAACTTGCAAAACGGGTGCACACAAGCGCCGTCCTTAACACTGGGGCAATGGTGACCATAAATGCAGTTATCGACATCGCAATCTTGACCGTTTGTGCAGGGATTCAGGCGCGCCAAGAATTGGATGGCCCTTATCTCATCGGGCGTAGGCGTATGGTTGTGCTCGAAGCAGCAGGAATCGCCCTTGGAGCACGGTCCTCGCAAATAATGGTTGTTGCAGAGCTTATCACTGCCCGTACGCTTCTTTACCACATCAAGGACATTCTGATTGAGCGGTATAGGCGGATCCAGCCCTCGCGGACCTGGGTTCCAAGGTGGCGATACCGGGACAGCCTTGGTCGTAACCCGCACGGCCGTGTTTTTGGTAGTGTTCGTCTTGGGGGCCAAAGGAAGAACCAGCTGCGGTGGAGGACTGGCCTTTTGTGTAATTGTCGCATACGTAAACGGGGTGGCAGATATCGAAGCAGGCGTGCTAGCTAGTGACGAGGCAGTCGTGGCCGCCGAGGCGTTTACTTTATCGGATCTGAAAATGGCGTCGAAATTTGTGATATCAATACCAGTTGCAGCTATCTCTCTTCCAGACGCGCTCGGGCATCCTTCGAGGAGAACGATACGGCTGGCCTTTACGTCGTCTATCACCTGGGTGAACAATCGTGCAAACCCCGGATCGGAGACGCCTATCAGGATCTGTTTGCAGTTGTAGTTTCGGAGGTTGAAGCGTGCGGTTGCCTCGATTTTAGAAGCGGCGCCGGCGCCAGCAACGTCGATGAAATCGAAAGATGCACTGGCCTGGGTGAACCCTAGCATAAATTCCTTGACCTCGTTTTCGTTTCGCTTGAGAGTCTTGGCTAGACCGCCGAGATTGGCAACAACCTTGGCGACAATTTCAGTGTCGTCGGGTACTTTCGCGTAGACTGCCTGACGGAGGGCATATGCAGCCTTGTTTCCGCCCTCGAGGCCCTGTTTGATCAGATGGTCCTTGAACTAGACGCGAAGAGTCAGTGGCGCGACCGCCATCGGTTCAAAAGATGTCTCACAATCAAGGAATTGCCATCTATCAGCACCAGAACGTAGGGGTTGCGATGTTTCAAGACCGTGTTATCTTTTGTCAAAAAGCTCAACTGACTCTCGAGGTCCTTAATCCGAGCTTGTAGTTCTCGTCGAGAGTTCACCGAGTCTTCGTAATCGAACTGGGCGTTTCGCAGCTGGGAGCTGAGGGTGAGGCTTTCTTGGCGGGCAGTATTTTCGACGTGCTCGGCGTAGATCATCAAGTCCTGTGCAAGGTGTTGGCGTTAGCGGCAAGCGGATTCGGTATGCAACACAAGGTTGGACGGATATGCGTGCCTTGATAAAATTCTCCGTCGTGTCTTTGCTGGCAGCATACTCGCGATACCGCGGTACAAAGTCTGTGATGGATTCTACCGCGCTGAAATCCATGGTGTTAGGATTTTGGGAGGTTGAGTGCACAGGCAGGGTTCGGCGGCGTGGGTGTAGCTGGGAAGAAGCTGACGAGTCGTGACCAACGTATGAGTGAGCTCGTAAGTCTGTGGCAACCCCCCTCGAATTTTGGGCTTTGATTTATTTTGTTGGCAACGTCGCCGCCAGTGGGTGGAGGGCAGAACACGAAGCTGTATTTGCGCTTGCCGCAAATGCCTGGCGCTGGTGGTGGGCTTTCCGCTACTGATAGCTCGAAATATGGAAGGGAAGCAAAACCCAAGTGCAGGATGTCCGGCTGGCAAACGCGAGAGGTATTTGCTGGACTCTGCTTCTGGGGCGATGTCGTGACGGGGAAGAAACGTTCTCTTGCCAGGGCCTTGGGATGGAATTTCTGTCGACTTTCGAAAGTTTAGGATGCAGCGAAAAATAAAGTGGAGAGCTCCCTGTAAGTTCGTGCAGTAGCGCTTTCGCACTCCAGACCCCACTGATTTTCACAGCGGCGCAGGGGAAGGGGAAGCGGCAGGTAGCGTCTTATGTGTAATTACATCCATCCCATATTCACCCTCTTCTCATCTTCTTCTGCGTAAGATATTCAATCAATAGTCTGCAACATTATCCCGCGCGGCTTGCAGTCTGAGCAGACCTGTCCACTTGTCCAGAGTTATCCTGCGGCAGAGTTCAGCTCCCCCCCCCTATACCCCCGGGCGTGTTCGGGCATGCCAGTATGGGAAATGGGAAACCTGAATGCTGCGCATCCCCGCGGTGCCAGGGATTTCCATTGTCTTCTCAAATGGCCACAAGGATCAGTGCAGCCAAAGGGCCCCCACCTCCACTTCTCTGGCCGCCATTAATGAGAGGTTATTTTTTTAATTTGATTTGCTACCAACAACATCCGCCTGCTATTTGCCTTTTTCCCTCCTCGTCACAATCAAGAAGTTGAGGTGAGACATTGCCTTGCTTCTCGGGACGCCAGACGTCTGCCCGGACGGCATCGCGGCCACTGCATACTCCTATTGATCGGCTGGTGACTTTGTTGGTCAATCCGTTTCGCCATTCACGTCCCAAAGTAATGATTTCCTCCACATCCAACGCCAACGAATGACTTGGGACGAAATGCATTTCCTCAAGGCCCCCCTTACCCCACGTCGGTAATCAAATGCCAGAGCTGCTGCAGTCGAGGTGCAACCCCAAGACGCCCGGCCCCGGTTGCAGCATCGCATTCTGCATCCACCTGCCACTCAACGAAGGCGCCTATAACCTTGGTCGGCTTGCCACACACCGTCGCAAAGCCTCAGTAGCGAATCGCTTGTCCAAAATCTCGAATATCCCAATAAAATTCAAAATGGGCTGTGTCACAGACAGGCTCTGCTCCGCCCCATTGTACAACCCCAGATATGTCAATGAGCATCGGTCTGGAGTCCAAAACAGTTCGGCTTGAATGTGGCCTTCGGGATTGATTGGCATTGATTTGCCTTCTGCATAGGATACTACCTAGGAGGAGAAGCGGCTGACACTGTTTGACAAGAGGTCGAGTGGCCTAAAGAAGGATTCATACTCGTTACTCGTGGTCACGCAGGCGCAATCGCGTGAAACCAGAGGCTGGCCAGACCGGAATGACTATGTGAAGACGAATCGATTTCATTGGCTGCTGACAGCGGGCTTTCCGGTTTGCATCGAGGAACGGTGCCACCTTATGGGTAGTAGGGGAGCTTTCTGTGCACATGTTCCGGTTATCTTCGAAAGTCAGGTAGGCCGAACCACGAACAAATAACCCAGGGTCGTCTCATTCTCCGGCTGTGATCCCCAGGCGCCAGTATCGAAACAATTGAGGGCGCTTAAACGACGCCAGGGCGGACAGGGGACACTCGGCCCGAGGGTATGGATCCCATAACATCCGCCGAGACTAGGCCATTCGGGCAGCGTCCTCGCTATCTAAGAAGATTCAACCAGTTGAAATAGGCTATTGCCTTGAACCAGGTCAAGGAGAGTGCCATTGTGGTTATCCCTTCCTGCCTATCACTCCCAAGTCCGAACTTGTCCTCACATGTCCCTTGCAGATAGCGCCAGCCCGGAGAAAATCCAATACGCTTAGGACAGTCAGGGGTCCTCATCAAGGCTCTACTCGAGTGGTGTGCGCCAATGCAAAAGGTCTCTTGTTCGTGTTGTGCGACTCTACCACGCATCCGCGGCTGATCGACAAATTAGACCTAGAGTACCTCGTGAACTCCCACATGAGATTGGTATCGACCATTAATGGGCCTTCTGCCTCGAATATGGCTGTCCACGGGTATATCAGCTGTTTGGAGATGTTCCCAGTCCCAGAGGTTGAATAGTGCCTGTAGTCATTCAGCGTGGCCATTATTATATGGACTAACAATGATGACCGAAGCATTGTGCTAAGCTAGGAAGACCAGTTCCCATTTTCTGTTCTCAAGTTTGTCCCAAACAGATTCTGGAGTGTAAGTCACAAGTTTGTTTCGATACGAAATGCCGTCTTGATCTTGGTCGACCAGAAGAAGATTGACCGTCACATTTCCACCATGCGACATGCGGGTTCTGTCCGTACCAACAACGATGAACTTTCCTTTACCACTTGGTTTGAAGTTATCATTTTGTTCCCAGGCGCTATAGAAATGGACATCTGCATGCCACAAATTGATCGCAGGACAGCGATGGAAGTTGTTCTGGCCTTCGTACTTCATATCCAAGATGGCGGTCGAGGTCCAAAAGCAGAGGACCGACAGAGCTCGTCTGCTTGCACGAATGCTTTGCGGGATATCTGCCCGCCTGACGGTTCTCTTGTCATACATTATCGAGGAGTGAGGAAGATTTCTGGGAGTGCCAATCTGATCGTGGAATTCGTCGTGTTTCATATAGTCCTGTTTCGAAGAGTCCCGCTCGGCTCCAATGAAAGGATTTTCGTTAAGCGCCACGGGCGTACCGTCGCTCTGTATGCAATGAAATATCAAGCCAAGTCTGCCGCCTAAGAGTGCTCGGTTCACCGCGGGCATTGGTGAAGGACCATGCCAGCCAAGCCATGACCAGCTTGGGAAGGGAGCTGATAGAACCACATCGTCTGGGCCCATGAACTTGGCCTCGCAGTCTCTTCTCGTGTTCAGAGGACTAGATGCCCAGGAGAGCGCCATTTCCATGTGATCTATGGGCATTCCCCAAAAATAGCCACCCTCATCACTCCGACGCAGTACCTGGAGAATGGCCTGGACAGCGCCCAAGCGATCACTCTCGGATGTAAATTCCCGCCCGGAGTAAGCTTGGAGGAGGTCCTTGTATAGCTCTATCCAGTTCTCCTCCGTCGAATCAGTGAGGCGGCTGAGGATGTTTGATCCTGAATAATGCCTATAGATGCTAGTCTTGGCCTTTTCGTTCTCCCAGAAGCTGTCTTCGCACCAAGAAGCGGACTTGCACTGCCAGTAAACTTGGTCCTTTCCGATGATGAGACAACGTGGTGAGAGCAATCCTTCCTGGAAAGTCCAGCCTCTGGTATTCCACACAGAACCACGGAGGTAGCCCTGGAATGAGCTATGCGGGAGGTCGAGTGCTTCGACCAGCCAGAAGTCCTTGATGCGGTGTGCCTGCTGAGTCCGACGCTGGCAGCTTATCCCGGGCATTCCAAGAGCAACCTGTTCATTCGCGGCATTAACTATGGTCACCACTGCATGAGCATAAATTGTGCCCATCGCAGCTATGAAGACCAGCTTATCCTTGTCATCATCCTGGACGATACAGAGACTGTCAACCCATAGGTAGCGCTCGCCTAACGCCCGAGTCACAGTCATGGCATCGGCTATGCCTGGTGGAAGAAGCTCGGCTCGTAACGAGCCTCGCTGCCGGTAAAGGTGTAGGTTACTGCTCTGGAGAGCGTGATGCTGAGGACCTCCCCAGCAGTAACTCAGAGCGACCCAAGAGACGGTGTCAGGAGCATGTTGCACAATACATCGCTCTTCGATGTCTACGAAGCGGAGAGTATCCACACGATGGGTCATGAAGGTCTGGTCGCAAACGCCACCATGATCCTTGACGCAGCATTCTTTCCACCGCCTGAGTAGTCGGTGATCAATGTCCAATGGTCGTATTCGGCCAGCATAGGGCTCGCTCGCCGGCCAGTCCAGTGTTTTTGTCTGCTCTAGTAGTGAGGAGAGATGCTGTGGTTCCTTTTCGCATTTGGAAAACACTATGCTTCTCTGTTCGTACTCCGTGTAGTCTGTGCCATAGGCAAATGCAATACGATTGATTTTCAACGTCTCTCCAACCCTTGCTGGATCCTTGTTGGCCATGGAAATGGAACGCCAGCTAACGTTTGCCTTGGTGTGGGGAGGGTCTAATGACTTGAGATTGTCGAGCAGTTTGTCGGACCAAGTACCTACTAAGACGAACACCAGCCATCCACAATGCCAACACGCACCCGAATTTGTGATAGCGTCGATCAGCGTGATGGAAACATTGGGCTCACTTATTCGACTCGACTTGCTGACATTTTTGACACCAAAGGCAGCACTGTAGCTGTCGACAAGGGGCGCGCATTTGTCGCATATGTGGTTTTCACCACCAGCCTGTGGTGTTTGGATCAGTCAGCTGTAACGCTGCTTGAGGATGGTGGATTTATACTCTCTGCACAGCTCCCTCGTAGAAGGTGGCCATAAGATTCATTGTGAGGTCGGCAGTTGTGATAGTCTAAAATGCTCAGAGATCAAGTGGTTCTTGGTCACATATGTATTGGGTTGCAAAGTGGAACAAACACTTTCAAGCAGGGCTGAATCATAGCTGAGGCCGTCCCCGCGTTCAGCCCCGGCTTGGCACCACATTCACCGAACCTAGCTATTTAGGACCGCATACCTCATTAAAATTGGAAGAAGGGATTCAGTATTGCTGCGTATGTCTGTGGTAAGGCGAGAATCGATGCACTACTCCTGCACCACTTGGTTGCTTTTTTCGGCTACGAGGAGGCGTGTGAGGTCGGCTAGTGCCGTCACAAGTGCAAGCATCTCAATAGGATAATCGTCATATAAGGGATATCTGTATACTCTTACACAATGGTAGCCGGGAAAATCACGACTTTTCCGAATTCAAAGCAACGCTGGGGAGCGCTTCGAATAGTTGAAGCCTAGCGAACGAGAAGCAGCTGTGGAGCCAGAGAACTGTATTTTGATTGGCCCAGTCGATTTCTCCACGTTGGGCTCACCCTCGCCTTCACGTCATCGGCAGGTTTGAAAGACGCCCTCTTCACGAAGAATAGGCAGCATGATGACTTTGGGTCGAATGCTGTAACTGAGACTTCCAATTGGCACGATTTCCTACGATATCGGGCATCACTCGAGAAGATTGGTGGGCTCAGAGCTGATGATTGCACTACACTCTCGCATTCTAAAGGGGTTGCCTCATACCGAAGACCGACCAGATGGACGATACTGGAGCATGTCCGGATGGGGACTCCTCGGAGGCGCCACACCCAGCCGATCTGCCCGGGGTGGTTGAAATCACAGAGACTGGGGATCTAGTCCTTGATTGTGTTTTTGAGAATTCAAAAGCCACCCTGAAATCTGCCAGAAAGAATACGGCGAGGCCTGTGGGCCCGAGTGTCGCGGCGGCACCAAGGGCAAAGACACGAGTTGGTTTTCGAGTGGACTTGGCCGTGCTGAGAAGGCAGTCCAAGTATTTTGACAGGCTTCTCGGGGATCTCCGTTTCAAGGAGGCCAAGACGATCGAGGCGACCTTTGAAGCCCTTTCTCTGAAGAACATGACCCCTGCATTAGCCCACGTGAGAGACATCCCGTGGCTGAGAATCGTAGATGACGACGAGGCAACCCGCTTGGCGCACCGCGAGGAAGCCTTTGGCGACATGCTAAGAGTCCTGCACGGCAGGGAAGTGGCCAACGAAACGCCAACACTAGACTTTGTCACAACCTTGGCCGTTCTCGCAGATCGTTTCGATTGTGCCGCGCCCGTCTCCAAGGTCATGGCGTCTGGTCTCAAGCTGAAGTGGCCCATCACTCAGCGGAAGGTGGCGACGGGAGAAGACCCAAGGATGAGCCGGACTCTGGAAAACATCTTGCGCCAGAAGATCCTTGTGTCGTGGCTCCTAAACCAGTCTGCACGCTTCCACGCTTCCACGCGCGAGTTGATCCTCAACGGCTCCGGGAAGTGGTGCCAATTTCCCGACCAGGACGACGGGAGGGAGGAGGCGACCTGGTGGTATCTGCAAGACGGGATCGAGCGTAAGTCCCGAGCCTATCCTCGCATCTCATATTGTTGTCTGTGCGAACTAACAGTCGATGGCAGAGGAGCTCCAGTTTCGGCGGGAATGCATCTTGAATGTCATTGCTTCGGTACCCCGCCACTTCTTCAGCCTGTACACGTCTCGCACAAGGCAATGCAAACTGGGCTACGACTCAAGCGCCGCATGTGACTCGTACCAGCTGGGCGAGATGATCAAATTCCTGACCACCAAGAACCTCTTCTTTCTGGTTGATTTCTCTCCAAGCTCGCTGGATTTGATCGCCGATACTTCGCTGCTCCAAGTCGACACTGTAATCGCAATCTTGAGGCAGTGTCCTGGCTACCAGATCGACAAGCACCACACAAACTGCGGCTTACGGACCCGCATGTTGCCTATTCTCGACTTCATCAAAACGCTTCTATCCACAAACTCTGTACCCCTGAGCCGGTTGCCTTGGAAGAACGATAGGAAGAAGACGGCCTGGCTGCCTCGGGAGGGGGAAGAGGATGAGGTAGAAGACCCTAGCACCAAGCATTTCAAGTTCACCCGGGCCATGTCGAGTGACCAGAGACTCCGATTCGAGCACACAATGGGTGCTGAGAAATTTGCACGAGATGTATTCACTGCCTCGACCTGGAATTGGAGCGTCGAGGACTAGTGGACGGTACGTTGCTGGGTAGCTGGACCAAGCCGGGGTAGCCAAATGTTGTTCCTTTCGGAGAGACCTTGCGGATTGCACGTTAGGTCGGGGATCTCTTTCTGCGCTCAATGTGCCGAGGAGATGCTGCGCCTGGGCCTTCTATGCCTCCTTTCTGGCGTACGATCTAAAGCTTTTCGAGTTGCGGACGGCTCCCCCGAGGATGTTAGCAATTTAGAACCTGATTGGCGTGCTGTAGCATAATGTACGTGAAAACTCTACAGGACAATATCGAGTATGCCGGTGTCTTGGCATATCCCACGGGAACTCAACCAAAACGCGCCTTGAGGAGTGGACCAAAATCGATTATCCCCTTCATGGAATTCCACTCGTGATTTACCCGTGGCACGTGTTGATTCAAGATCGGCCCTGTTGGGATGCCACAATACAAGCGTGACAAGAAGCATCTGATTAAGCCAGCACGGCTGGCTGCAAGGACTAGCTAGTATCCCATTGCACCATACGTCGATCTATTACAAAAACACTATGCCCTAGAAACAGAATCGCCAACCATTTTGCACCGCCTAACCCGTCTAGAAACCCAGATGCTATGGACAATATTACAAGAAAATACAAGGCAGCCACATTACTCCTCCAGAGGCTTATCGTGTCTCGAGTACATCTTGTATTCAAGCGAGCTGGAGAAGTCCAGCTTGCGCTTCTCGACTTCTTTTCGCGTGGCGGTCAGCATGGGTTCGGGCAGACCCATAGATTGCAGGAAGGCGACGGCTGGTATTTCGGTTAGCCATCATCAACAAACCTTTTCTTTGAGGGGCTGTCAACTTACTGTCTGTCCATTCCCGATCTTGACGCTTGCTATCCCAGTTCAGCTCCTCGCCCATGATGTCGATGACCTTGGGGAGAGCCTCGAGGGCAGCCTGGGCGTTGAGGAAGGATAATCTTGTTCTCCGGGCTAGGACATCGACGGCGGTCTGGGCATACTCGTGTCGGACGGCATAGCGGATCTCACCATCAACGAAGGGGTACAAGGTCGAGATACGCTCGCCTCTTGCGGGGAAGCGCTTGTCGGTGCTCTTGCATAGGGCAGCAACTGTCCATGCTCTGTCGCCGTAACTCTCCGTCAGGTGTTTTGCCACCTCGGTCTCGATGCCAAAGTGCTGGATGATGTTGATGAAGAGAGTCTTGCTGAAGCCGTGAGCACCGACCAGTCGGACATTGTGTGTCTGGCAGCCTCCATCCAGGATGGCACCGTCATCCACAGCCTCGGTACCGCTTACACGGGGCGCGTTGGGGAAAGCCTTGGTGGGCAGCTTGAACTCCTTGATAGCTTCATCGACACACTCCTCGGCCATTTGACGATACGTGGTCCACTTGCCGCCAGCACACGTGATCAGGCCAGACTCGGACACATCAATCAGGTGGTTGCGGACGAGCGACGCGGTGTTCTTGGCCTTGGGGTCCTTGACTAGAGGACGGAGACCCGACCAGGCAGCCAGAACATCACCGCGGCGGACCGTGATGTCTGGTGACAGGTACTGACTGACCTCGTTGAGGATCCACTGGATGGACTTCTCATCCGGAAGAGGGTTTGGCGTGACTGATGCGGGGTCGTCGGTCGTTCCGGCAATGGTGTTGCCTTGCCAGGGTAGGAAGAAGACGACACGACCGTCCGAGGTGGAGGGATCAATCAGCCCCATCTTGGCCGGGCTGAAATAGCCGGGTAAGATGATATGCACTCCCGAAGCGGGTGCCACAATCTCCATGCATTCTTGGTCATCCATCTTGCGCACTGCGTCGGAAAAGGGGCCTGTGCAGTTGATGATGCATTTGGCTTTGACAGTAAAGTCGTCGGTGCTCTGGCCGCTCCGCTCCGGGATGCAGTCCTTGACCTTGGCGCCACAAAGCTTGCCATTGGCATCCTTCAAGAGGCCGGTGACTTCGGCGTGGTTGACAATTGTGGCTCCGTACACGGCGGCGGTCATGGCCAGGGAGACGTTCATTCTCGAGTCGTTGTGGGCACCATCATAGTATACCATGGCCCCAACCAGATCTGTCGACTTCAGCATGGGGAACGCGTCAACGGCCTTGCTCTTGGTTAGGAAGTACGAGCTCTCGATTCCTTCGCTTCCGGCAAGGAAATCGTAGGTCTTGGTGCCGGCCCAGTAGTATGGAATCTTCCACCACTTGTCCAGGGGCACCATGATGGGGAGCCACGAGCTCAGATGCGGCGCGGTTTGGAGGAAGTACTTGCGCTCCTTCAGCGCCTCCCTGACCAGTTGGTACTGGGCATAGTCGAGGTTCCATACGGCCTTCTCCAGGTATCTGACACCACCGTGCACGAGCTTGGTGCTCTTGCTGCTGGTTCCACTGCTGAAGTCATCCCGCTCAACCACGGCGACCTTCAGCCCTCTCGTGGCGGCATCTAGTGCAACACCGGCACCAGTGGCACCGGCACCGATGACTAGAATGTCGTATTCTTCACTGGGCCCAGCACTCTTCTTGAGGTCGACGATCTGCTCCTCGCGCGACTTCACCTTGGGGAACTTGGGCAGGGTGAAGGTGCCATCCGCACCGAAGATGGGCGGAGGGACGGCCGGGCCTTCGGAGCCGGGGATGTTTCGGGGTCGGTAGGAATAGTACAGGAGAGCACCACCGCCGATGGTGACGGCAGTGGCGGGCAGGGCAACGCGCCGTGCGGTGCCAGCTAATCGCGAGAATCTGGACATGGTGTGGCTGGCAATTGCGCTTGATGCGCCGAAGAATCGCACTCAAATCGCTCGGCTCAAGAGCTCCGGCTTGCGGAATTCGGGGTATTGGGGGAGGCACCGGGGTGTTGGTGGTGAGAGCTAGAAGCGCACCGGCGGGAGGGACGAACTATCAGAGTGCTCAGCAAGCAATTGCCCTGGAAGCTCGACCGGCAGGTAGATGGCGATGAAGGGGAACGAGGCCCCAATGGCAGAACGTGGTATATACAAGCAGAGCCCGGGCTGGCACAGTGCAGACCGAAGCTAACTGGGTAGAGCGAGAAGAATTTGAGGTGCAGGAAGGACGAGGGTGGCTTCGCTTGTGATTACCAAGTGATAGTGGGTGCACACAGTTTTTCAGGCGTCGGGGGCGGCGGCTCACGGGACGCAACACGCAGAAACCACGAGAGGTATGGAATGCAGAACGAGACAGGAAGAGACGAGCAAGGCACCGCGGTTTTCCATTGCTATCTAAGAGGTAAAAGTAGGTCCGAAAGCGTGGAGAGAAGGGCCAGAGTGACGAGAGTGACTGGAGCTTGGGCTTGGGGAATGCGGGAGAGCTGTCGGTCCACAACCCACCCAAGTCCACAGATTTTCGAGTCGCGAGTCGCCCGCTCCCCATGCTGCCAGCAAGGGCGCCCCGTAAAAAGGCACGTCGATGAGCTCAAGCGCGCCCGCCGTCAGTCTCCAGTCTCTCTTGTGCTCGGCACAAAATGGCGAGGTGCACAGGTGCGCTGCCGGACCTCTCTGGCGGATGAGCCGTGGGGGCCCTACGACCTGGGGGGGCCCACGCCAAAACCGGGCATCGGATGCCCAAAAGGCCACCAATTGGAAGAAAACTATGGAGCCAGCATTTACAGTGGGCTGATGAGGTTAATCTGCGCTTTGGGGCATGTCATTATGGGGCACAGCGGATTGCATAGTGGGTGCTTTGCCGTACACCTGACCAGCGAATCGCCCGGGACGCGGTACCGCCCTCCCTGTTTTCGTGGATTGAATCCCCCCAAGATTGTCTGCGACTACTAAGGTACGGCAGCTTAGTGGCCCCGGGCTATGCGTGCCTTTGTACATACATACGTACAAGACTTTGTTGCTCCGCCCCAGTTCAAATTTTTATTTTTTTATTTTTTTTTTTATTTGGCTGTAGTAGACCACGTCATATACCACTCCCTTCACTCCATTTGATCATAATCTCATCGTTCGATGCCCCCATCCGAGCATCTTGTTCCAGCACCGCAACGAGTCGATGGATTGTGAGCACCCGGCATTCCGGTCGCACGTTCTGGCCAATCGAGTCCCTACTTTGCACTCGTGTCCTTAAGTATGAAGGTTTTTTTTTTTTATGCCTTGTCCCCTTTCTATGTCTTAGTCATCAAAGACCTACGCACGGTTACATAGTCGTAGATCGCCAAGCAACACGAGATAAACACCGATACTATGGGTCAGAACTTTCTCTTCTTCGTTCATTAGAATTCGGACAACGAGTTGTTCTGCCGGCTACCGTAATAACGCCTGGGGACTCCGTGGGTATAACTTCAAGATCGCTAACAATGCTCTCAATCCCTACCTCATTAATGCGTCTCAAAAGACACGCGGCACACCTCATGCACACAGCACTATTTTACAATAGCCCATGCCAGACTCTTGCGTCACGCCTGCAGGCGACCTCATCGCCCGTCAAGGCAAACAGCGAACAGCTCATCCACAAACGTACCGGCCTCGTCAGCTCTTCCGCTTTCAACCATGGCAGACCGGGCGGTCGGTCCGCTATGCACGTCCTCTCCTGGCTCTGACATGGACTTCATCTCAATCTCCGACTTGGACATTGCGGCCTTCTTGTGCCCGGAGCTGACAATTGTCACCAAGTCAGCGTTGGACTTGCCGGATGCCTGGGCTGAGTTGGGGCTTGCCCCTGCCTGTCGTAGTGAGTAGCGTCGTCCCACGCCGCTAGCCTCGTTGGCTTCCCGCACATCGACCTTGATCTCCTGCGAAATCATGATGCCCCCGAGCCCAAAGTTGGCCGGGTGCGGCGTCTCTGTACGCTGGGTTGTAATTCTATCCGACGTTGCATCGCTCGTCGGCATCTCATTGCTGGAACCGTTCCAAAGCTTGATTGTTGAGCCCGAATGGGTAGACCCAGTACTGTTCCTTCGAGCCAAGTTTGTGGGAATCGGGTTGCCATCCCCGTCGACGGGATGTGTCGCTACCTTTGAGCGCCTGGGAACTTTGAAATGCAGAAACGACGAGTTCTTCCTCTCGGGAGAACTCGGCCCTGTCACAGGCGCGGCGTTCACCACCGGGCTGATGTCACGATGTACCGACAGCGAGAAGGCAGCGTGGTGTGGTGAGTCCCTGTATACCAGCTGGTGTACCTTGAAGAAGGATAGGGGCACGAACTCGCACTTGGGGCTGTGCAGATTGACGTGAATTGGGATAACCATCTTCAAGGTGACTAGCGTGCAGGTGGCTGCTGATGCTGAGCCCATGGGCGGGCGGCATGGGACCTGGACTACTTTGGATGTGAGTACTGCTTCGTCAAAGATGGGATCGTCCACCCATGCTCGGAGAGCCTCGATTGTGTCGTACATCTGAGAAGCGAAGAGCATTTCTCGAGGCGATAGCTTCTTCATGGCGTCGAGATTCTGGCAGAGCAGCGGCACGTTCATCCGGTCCAACTGCCGGATAAAGTCCATCTGCCATGATTCGAGGTGATCCAGAGGCATCTGCATCGACGGGAGCAGGTTTCGAGCTCCGCGCCTCACTAGCACGTCAAAACCATGGCTACCCACTCGGGCTCTGAGGCCGAAGAAGCTCAGATGCACACCAGGTTCCATCATTGTAGTTGTGTCGCCATACGTCGCCATGTTGCTCAGCTTGCTGCTCAAGTTCCGAGTCTTGATTTGCATGCTGGTGCCGATGATGCCAGACACCTGATTGACTTCTGCAAAACGAAATCCTGCGGCCTCCAGCTTTTCCACATCTCGTGAGCTACCAAGTCGACGTACCAGGAACATGAGTGATCCGCGGCCATAGTCCTGTTGCTTCGCTCTCCAGCCCTCTCCTTTCTCTGCCAGGATGTCCGCGTCCGGGGCGGGCGATGGGCCCCGGCCGTCATTTACAATCTGCGTGTCGCTACTCGATTGCAGACGTTGCCGTCTCGTTAAACTAGCCCCGGTGGGGAGGATCTCATCCCAGAGTATACCGACGTTGCTGACACGCTCCTTCGTCTTATCCGCCAGATTAGAGGCCGCTACACAGAAGAGCTCACGAAAGATGACATCGTAGTTCTGGACGAGCTGGCCGTTGTCATCGATAAGCCGGACTTTGCCATCGCGGTGGCCCTTGCGTAAGTGGGCGACATGGTGGGTCATGCTGTCGATAACGCTGGTCATTCCACTCCAGTTCCGAGAGGCGCGGAACATCCAGTGGAACAGGGGGTGGGCGATGCTGAAGTGATCGCTTGGCGTCTTCTCCAGGTACGTGTCGGTGATTCTTTCACTTGGCAGTAGCCCGTCCGGGTTGACGAGGATACGACCAGATTGATCGAAGACGGCGGCGGCAAGCACGATATGCTGGGCTTTGTCGGCATATCGTCTCATAACATGAGTCGTATAGATCGCAGTCGCGGCCATGATCAGAGCAGCGCCAACAGACAAACAGATAACCACGATCACGGTGATGTTCCGGGAGAGCTGGTTGGCTCCCGAGTTCAGGCGCACCAGGCGGTATTGAGTACCAGTAGACGCACACCAATGCATACCCGAGACCGCACCTGCAAGGACAATGGCACACAGCCCGCGTTTCCACCAGGATGTCGTCCATGCTGCCCGGAAGACGAAGAACAGAGCCAGTGACACTATGCTGGCTGCCACGGCGATCAGAGCGGCACCAACGACATTGACGGTACTGTATATGCATGTGTAGTTGTCGATAGAGGCATTCCCAAGGTAGTGCATTCCGCAAATGGCACCTCCCGCAAGCGCACCTCCAACGACAATCCGCCACCAGGATACTTTGTTGTTGGTGCCCACGGCTAGAAATGCTGCGAGGAGGACCAATATCGGTAAGAAGAATGAGAGGGCGGTGAAACTACTCGAGTATACAACCTGCAGCGCTGCCTCGCCATCCCCGAGATCAATGGCACGATTCCCGATAAAGTGCTACGGCAGGGTTAGCCATCATGGCGTGTCGTGACGGGCGCGGTGGACTATACCATGCACCAAATCGCAATCCCGCCCATAGTGACCGAGGCGCTGAGTAAGATGAGGTGGTTGAACAGTCCATTGCGGGATGTCCGGCGGTTGATTAATTCGAGCGTCGAGGCAGCGCCGATGAACGATACGACGTAACTCAGGGTCACGAATCCGGCATTGAAGGAGCGCGGGACGATTTGGCCCTCGTACTGGGCGAGCAACTGTTGTGGTGTCGACATGTCGAGATCGTTCCAACTACAGGCGCCGAAAAGGCTGCCCGGGTCGAAATGCAGGAGCCTGCTGTTGGATACGGGCTTCGTGGTCAAGCTACCATGTTCTTCTTCTGGCTGCACTTTCGTCTGAGCGGAGTCGCAAATCAGAGAGCGTCCTGCAAATGCGATTATGAGACGGGTTGTCTCCTCTGTTAATATGTCAGCCACTGGGAGGTTCGGGGCCCCCTGGATACAGAGTTCACGTCAACGTACCGCACCTATCAACCCGCCTTGATGTATACGTGCTCTGGCCGCCCTAGAGACGCCCGTGTTTCTTGATTAGACTTGATTGATATTTGCTTTAGGGCCAGGAGGTGGAGCAGCACCCCGGCTGTTCTGTGTTAACGCCCCTGACTCTGTGGGGAATGCGAGGATATCGGATATCCCTAGAAGTGTCGCACCGCCCATCGAGCGGCTATCAATACATGGGACTCGGGCCGCGTGCTATACTAGTGATGTATGGAGCAACCACACTGCGCAGACAGGCAGTCACTGATGCGGCGGGGCCACGATATCGCATTGAAGAGATACTCCTGCTATCAGCACGAGTGACGGTCCCAAGGCCACAGGGCAGCCCCCGACTAATTAGTCTATTCGCAAAAAGCAAACTAGGTTTAAGCCAAGTCCTCATGTATCTATCGCCTCTGCTGCACAGTACATTAATACAAACCGTCCAATAATAGGAATCCTTGGGCCTCGCGGGTACTAGTGGGCAACGCTAGCGTACGCCTTGTTTCTACCTTCTCCGAGTAGAGAGGTCAAGGCCGCTGACGACCAAACTCCCACGCCGTCAATGGCAGTTGCACCAATGAAGCGATCCACTGACACTCTGGTCTTCGGTCCCGTCATGTCGGAAACTAGGTTTTTCTGTTCAAGTAACGAAACGACGCACAGGACCAGTCGAGCATGCTGCTGGTCTCGAGTGGGTTACGAGGTAGGCAAGGGAACTGGAAGCCGTTGTGACCCCTGGTTGATCTGAGCCGGGGGTGTGTGCAGATCTGCCGTGTCAAAAAGCAACCTTGCATCGCAAGCCGGCTAGCCAAGCGAGCGATTGACCGCAACGACAGAAGTGGCACGAAAACTAACCACCTCAGCTGGCCACCCCTCGGTGTCTTTCATTCGCACCCTGCTGCCAAACCCAAATTTTCTTCTCTGCACGCCTCTTCGTTTGCACGCCGCATTCCATCTCGCTGAGACGTGCGGGTCTACTTGTGCAAGCCACCCGGATCTGATTCATCGGCGCGACTTTGGCGGCACCCACTACTGCGCGCCACAGGTACAATGCACACGGCCAAGAATTGCATTCCAGCTGAAGCAATTGACAGGATGGCAAATGGTCTGCCCAATGCGATGTTCACTATATCCGAGTGCGGAGATCGCAGAGCAGGGCAGGTCTAGTCGAAAGCAGCATTATCGCCCGGCAGAAATCCTGCATCACCAAGACATGATGATCTCATCGAAACCGCAGCTTCGATGAGTTCCCGTGGAAAGCAAACAACCCAATAAGGGAGACCCAGTAGATATTCACATGCAGTCTAGCCTCAATTACCGTCTAGAGTTCGGGCGCAAAGAGCGCTTTGTCCACCATTTCGAACCGAACCCGGTGTGTCACCAGCCCAGCTCATACGACGATCTTTCGGGTTCCGAGCGACGACAACCGAGCACCATCTGTGGTAGCTCGGGCCTTGGTTTGCCACTCGGCTACCTACTTGTCGATCATGAAGGTCAACTCCAAGACTCCAGCATATCATATCCAGCTTGTCGTATCTAATCGTTATCAATTCACAGTCGTGCTATGCCAGCTGAGGTGAATCATTGCAGTCTGGTATGTACCCGCCATAACTGGACAAGTCAAACACGACGGTTCCTCGCTGGTTCCCGGCAGTTGGGTCCTCGACCGGATCTCTTTACCGCTCTAGCCTTCACGCCGGTCACTGCTAACGAACAGAACCCCGGAACTAAGAGTTAGTCAAGCACTAACCGGTGACGCAGGCGTGGACGCAGAGGATACCGCTGCACAAAAATGCGAATACAAGTGATGAAGCCCTCTCATCTTACGGGATAGCCAGTAGAGTTACTGATACGGCGGTATGTAATTAGCCGAGGCGTGGACTAATAATATGCCAACCCAAAGTCCCAACAATCTGGGAACGGTTCAGCTGGCGGTTGCAAACCTTGGATGCCGATTAGAATGGCACCAAAGCCTCAGTTCCTGAATACTTAATTGCACTAGTTCGAAGGCCCCACGGCTGTACGGCAGAATATCTCGCAAACAGCGGCTACTTTGCTCTGTTGTCTGGCGATCCTCTTTCCCAAGCTCAAAGCTCAGAAGGTTCTATTCCCCTGGATCAACATAGAGCTATGCGGGATTGCATTAGCCCAAGCGAAGGGAAATTGGGCTCACGAAATTGATCATTTGATTTTTTTTTTTTTTTTTTTTTTCCCTGGCTGGACACGTTTCGAACGGGGCTACGCGTCTTACGGAGACGATAATTGACGGAGAAGCAAGTTCGACTGCCTTTCGTCCCACTAATTTCATGTTTTCATTCTCTGCCGTCATGCGAGGCTATCTTTTTCATGGAATTCACGGGTCGAAAGGACGGACGCCCGTCGGTTTACTCGATCGCCACGTGAAGCGGACATGAGAGAATCAAGTCTTCAATTGGATAGAAACCCATGGGCATGGGTCTCTCTTTCTCTCGCGGGAGGGAACGGGCTCCGTATCTGGCTGTGAAGAACGACAACTACTGTCGCGCACCGCTATGTTCTGCGCTTTTGCTCTGGCTCGGACCTCTGATACTAACAACTTGATCGGTTTCAGGTGCGCTCGATCAAAGCCAAGACGGACGCCGAACCTGTGAATAGAGCAGCTGGCGTCATCCCAAGCGCTTGCAAGCACCGCCGCCAACAAGAAAATACCTATCTATACTTTCAACGATACCTCGAAAGTGACGATCGAGCATCCCATATTGTCAGGTTGATTACTCTGGTGGGTCATGGACACCCCGATATCTGTGTCCACGATTGGCCTGATAGTTGTCTCTTGTTCTGGGTGGCTTCATGGCTGATCGGCTCGTCGAAGCACTTGCGCTAACTCGGGAGAGAGCTCCTACACTGACAGCTATACTCATGCATGACTCAAGAAGCTGGACTTTGACTAGATATATGCGCACGACATTCTTTTAGCTGAGTCTCCACCACAACAACCACACGCGTTTGTTGTCCAGTCCCGTGTTCGCCCGGTGCGCAGATTAAGCACGATATGGCGTCCATCAGATCGCTCGGTCCGCTTCGTTCTCTTGCCGGACCTCCATTATTGCTGCGGCTATCTACAAAGGTACAGCAAGGCTGGGGTAAAAGCCATGCTTGCTCGATGTGAACGAATTCCTGCGTGTCGCCGAGGCAGAGACCCCCCTCCGTGTTCACTTCCCCGGTGTGCAGAGAGCAAGAGGTGCGAGTGTCTTTGCCTGACTTGCTCGAGGTTGAAGTCTGGAATTGTATGAATCTACAAATACTTTTGATGAATGAACTACTTATCTCGAGGTGGTAAAGAATCAATAGAGAACCGCATCGACCCCAAGGTAGAGAGAGCTGAGGGGTTTGGCTTGCGAGGCAGGTCGTCTTAGTTCTCCCATGAATCTCATGTCAGCGAAGCAGACCCATGCAACACTGGTTCCGATAATGGTGTTCATGAATCTCAACTGCACAGATAACTGCCTTGAACTGCCACGTTTGACTCCGATTCTTCTGGTTCATGGAACGTACATGATGAGTCACGGAATAATTCACAGAAGTACGTATCCGGCTAAGGCAAGAATGGGATAGTTTAAAACCCAGGTTCCAGCAAGAGTATTTTGCGCGGGTTCAAGTTCCATGATTGGAAAATCCGATCCATTTGGTCGGCTAAGTGGACGCCTTGGCTTGGAACTGCGCAGATTTCCGTAATTTACTCAGACTCTCATGGAGAAATATGCGCGAAGGATTATCGCAACGAATATACTATCTCCGTTCACAGTATCCCCCACTATTTGACATGACAGCGGCCCGTCAAGCGTCTCCATATAATCTGTCACCATGTCATTGAATCGTCTATCAGTCACTCATCCATCCAGTACACGCGCATATCGAAGAACAGTCGCAACCCCCGGCATACTAAAATGCTAATCCCAACTCATAACAAGTGGTTGTACGATCAGATCAAGATAGAATCCGAAATCCTCCTCGACGGGTGGCCCTGCTTCATCGATCCCGAAACTTACAGGGAGAAGCTTGAATATTGGACACACCGAGCGGCTATTGACAGGGCCGAGGGTCGCAACACTTTCCCTGCCACAGACCCTGCCAACATCGCCGGTTTACACGGTGATATTTCAGACCTCGGCGCGCTGTGGACGGTAATGGAATCACTAGAGCGGTCTGACGGACTGCCGCACAACGATAACGATGAAGACAAGGATGACGACTACCGTGGCAACGAAGGTCACCATGTTCAACCTGATTTCCCCGACGAACCTGATAACGAAGACGATGATGAGGGCCCGCCCTACTTCCCTGACGAACCAGACTCTGACGACGAAGGAGGATGGCGTCATCTTCCAAGGGATCACATCAAGGAGGGTAGTGACGTCTTGTATCTGGAAAGTGAACGACGTGACCAGTGGGCTGACATCTCGGATGGAGGACGCCGCTGCTCTATGAATCCGTGGCAGACTGCGAGTAACGACTTAGAGGCTGGTTCATCGCGCCAGAAAGGTACATACTACCAGGATCATACGCAGAGCCGCGCTACTGGACTGACTCAGCTTGCCTCGCTGCCCTCGTCAAGCGGCGACGAGGTTGATGCCGACATGGCAGATGAAGTTGATACGGGATGGAAGGACTGGGATAGCATTCCTGTCGGGGCTAATTCGGACCTCCATGATCTCAAATGGGCATATTAGAGTATCAGTTCGATGCGGATGACCGTGTGTCTACTGAGGTACGTAGATCAACCCTTTCTGGGGCGTCTTTTGGACCGTGGTCAGGTGAATGATATCGTAGGGATCGGATCTTGGCGGACGGGCTCCATGGGTATTCCGGATAGCGTGATGGTTTGTCATGACAGGTCTCATCCCACTTGGCTGCCTGGACAAACGAGCTGGTAGGTTAGTTTACTTACAGATTTGGACGAAAAGCCCGTATGGAGTAAGGTCAAGCATCTTAAAATGAGTTATCATCTGTGGTCAAAGATGGTCTTCCAGGATAAAAGGGTTTGTATCACTCGTCACATAGTTGTCGAAAAACAGTGGAAAGATGTGGCTGAAGCTGAGCAGTACTTCCGGTGCACTTCATGGGTGCACCTCATGGGACTAGTCTAGATATACAGCCCAGGGAGATGATTAATTGATGTTATGCAAGATGAACTCCTGGAGAAGACTATGAACCACGTTTGCCTTTTTCCTTTTCTTTTTTTCGGATTTTTTCTTTTTAGTCTTTTGCCCTTTCCCTCTTCTTGTTTTCTCGTACCTGTAGTATGCAAATGAGAATAATGGAATCAGTGAGTCCACGGGCTCGACTCTCTTCGTACACGAATTTTGTAGTGTTGCACTGAGTATTGCACTAAGTAGGGGGCAAGTTCTTCTCCAAACAAGAATACGCCTCCGGACGACTCAACCAGTTCCCATAGACGTCTGTAACTACCGCTACATATTCCTTAGAGGACACGCCAATTTCAAGCAGCATCTTGGCGTCAAACCCACGATTTTCCTCACAGCACACCGCCGGCACCACTTCTCGCCTCTGCTGACCCTATGTCCATGGGCGCGAAATCTTGACTAGAGGCTCCATTCTTCCCGAATAGGGCGGCCACACCGCCTACAGGAGCGAATTGCGGGATTCTTTTCGGGATGGCTCGGTGGATGGTCACTATCAATAACCGAAATCCTTGATACTTCAGGGGCAGGGACGGGACTCTCGCGGCGAGCTGGAACCGGTCTTCCATTTAGGATGCTAGGGTGGTGATAAAAGGTCCTTCGTCCAGAGACTGAAGGGGACCGCTGAGCGAGACGGACCCAGGTATGCGCAGCTGCTATGCTCCCAGTCTGGATATCGCGAGACCTAATTAATTTGAAGATGTCCTCCGGTGTTCGCTTCCGGGCGACTGGCGAGAAAGGAGGGGAATGCGGATACTGGTGTATGTTGTCGGCCTGGACCGGAGCACTGCCTTGACTCCCAGACGCCGAGGACATGACTGGCTCGAGTGGATAGCCTGAGGGTGCCATCGCAATGGCTTTGTAGTGTTCGAAATGGTCCAGATCGTCGAGGCTGAAGGACTGGCGACGCCGGAGACGTTGAGGGATGGCCCGGCTCCCGTGGCCTCGGGCCAGGGACCCTGGCGCGCCGTGCACCAGCGAGGACAGGTCAGAGGTTGAGAAGCTTGTGGTTCGCAATGTGGCAATGCTGCGCTTCTCGGCGATGGGATGCAGTTCTGTGCCATGCCCATAGAGAAAGGGAGTAAGCTCGAGACGGGAGAGCGGTGAGTCTGACCGCAAGTCCGTCTCTCGAATTGGTCTTGGCTGTGGCGACGAGAGTATCTCGATAGGTCGGGGAGATGCCTTCCGGATAGTAGTCATGCTCGCATCGGATATGTACTCAGCATCATAGATTGAGCTGTGCCGACTGGGACTCGATTCGTCCGAGTCTTTGCAGGCCCAGCGTGCGGATAGAGGCGATGTCGTATTGCTCCTTTCCGCGAGGGGTGCCCCTCGCCTCCTCTGCGGCAGGACGCTGGGTTTTTTATTCATGTTGTATCAATTCAATTACCTTGCCTGAATAGTAACTGCGGATATGGTGACACTACCTCTGGAATTGCTGCTTAGGGTCGTGGGCCGTTCAAGTGCTTGGAGTTGTACGTCCATCCTCTCAACTAAAAGGCTGGGAAGAGGTTTGGGGAGAAGAGATTCTCGGAAGGACCATCTACAAATTGAATGGTCCGTGTCCGCCATCGATCGATCTTATCAATGTCATGTTCGATGAGTCGACGGCAAGAACGACTGGCTAGCATCTTTGAACAACGTCAATGACCATCAGGCATTCTCCGACCAGTTGAATATCATGGTGAGGTAACAAATCAGGTTACTCGTCAATTGGGGTAATATACCGTTGGAGCTCGAACCAAGAGCTACACCATCATGGATTTGCCTCGAGTTTTCATTACGGACCTCTATGCTATGCCCGCTCATACTACTTAAGACTCGGTGCTGAACTGGACGCCTTCTGCAGCCAATGCTCGCTGATAGTCTGCTATGGCTTGGTCAAGCGAGTGGATTACCGGCTGCATCAGTTTCTCTACGGCGCCTCGACCACCTCGAATGGACTTTGGGCTGAATTTGAGCTTCTTCTTGGTTCGTTCATAGACCTTGATGATCTCGTCTTTCTTCTTTGCAATAATGTCCTCACGCGCCTTCTCTGCTTCAGCGGCAACGACACTGATACGTTCCTTGCACCGCTTAAGCGACTCGACCAAGTATCCCACCTCCGCAGCTCTATCCGGATCCCCAGAGAGGAAGGCCGACCAGAACTGGTTGACAAATTCCATGGTGGTAGCATGCGTTAAATTGCACTTGGCTGCAATATCTGCCGGCAGTCCCATTGGCGTGGTATCGTCCGAAGTATGCCCAAATAACTGAGCTCGCCTTTGCAGCATGCTATCAAGAATCTGCCTCTGGGCGGCTTTTCTCGATGCGCGGGACCCAACGTGCACTCGCTTCGCTGATTCGTCGTCACTGTCGCTGTCATCGTCAATCCCGAGAGCCGCATGAAGATCGACACCGCTCGCGTCTTCAACGTATAGCTGACTGATGTCTCTTTTGATACCCCTCAGGACCGTGGCCGGGTCCAGGTTTGCGTAAACATCGCCTGATGCTGTGCTGGCATCTCTCTGGGCGGAAAAGAAGCGGCTCTGTTCCCTGATGTTCAGAATGACGCGTTGTTCCTCGGCATCCCCACGCAGATCACGAAGTGCAAGCTGGGCGTAGATCTCGTCTTCCTCGGGCCTCGCGGGATCCATAAGCTCATTATCAGCAGGAGCGACGTTGACGAGCAGTTTGCCGCTTATACTGTTGAGCGTCTGGATGATAGGCACGTGTGTCCAACCTCTAGGTCTCATCTCGACGTCCTTGCCATTGCCGCTCTTGTAGCCACCCTGATTCTCCTCATTTCCCTCAAGGTCGATTATGTGTGGTACATGCTGGGTGAGAAGTTTGCTCGAGAAGGCCGTGATGTTTTCATACTCGTTATACTTGTCAAAGACCTTGTCCGGTTGCTCATTCCCGGCGGGGCGCTCTCCCCGCAGCCTCTTGACAAGCTTACTGAGGAAGAAGCGCTCCCAGAATTCGTTTTCACTCAGTGGTGGCACATTCTCGTTATAGATACGCTTGACGAGAGGATGCTGGCTGAGGATAAGTTGGACTTGCTCCACAGTGATGCTCAACTTTTGCCTGTCGGGTTGATTCGGATCTGCGCTTGCTTCCGACACGGGCTTTGCTACGGATAGGATGTTGTAGGGTCCTTTCTTCTGGCCTGCTTCGATGGCATGGGCGCGTAGGAGGTTGATTCTCGTTGACCAGAACTGTGCATTAAAGGTGGCATCGGACATGGAGTCTGGTTTCGTCGTGCGTGCCTCCATGTACATCTGATGGAGACTACGGTCAGCCTTCATAAGAGATTGCTGAAGCGCAATATCATTCTTGAGCTGGCTATCGTCGAAGATGCGCGCACTCGCCGGCTTTGCGTTTGCTGCACTGGCGAAAGCCATCGAACCAGAGGCACTCCCTCCCACAGCAGCACCGGCGGCGGCGGCAGTAGTAGCCGTCGGACGCGGGAGATTCGGATCATTGCTTCTCAACTCGGCGAGAAGTCGAGAAAGAAGATCTTTGATGGCGTTAGCCTCACCTCTCGGGTCGCCAGTGGAGTTGAAGTGGAACAAGTATGCGGTAGGTTCTGCTGCCTCAGGGGCCTTCTCAAAAATCTTGAGCATCACCTTGGGTGAAGTATCTGGTGTTTGCTGAAGATCTAGCGCTTGCTGTTAGCATCCGCGGGTGCCTAGCATGTTCGAGGCAGAAAGGAGACCGTACTCGTAATGTTGGGTATGGCTAGGGAAACCGTGGGCGGCCCTGCCGGGGCAGAGGCGGGAGTCCATATCACGGATGCCTGGTTGTCGGTGATAGTGAGGGCGCCGTCCTTCTTCTTGTATGCTGCTGTACCTTTCGGAAGCGCCATGGTAGGTGGGGCAGAACGATTACAAAACGAGCGCGGCTCAAGAGGGAAGAAATGGCAGAACGAGCAGCAGCTGTTGCGAGTCTAATGCTGTGGGGGAGAGACGTCCCGAGGCCTTCTGGTGATCTTCCCCCCAGACCACAGGCCCCTCCAGCGGCGCCTTCAGCAGCAGCCAGCGACGTCTCACTCTGTGATCATGGAGTCTTCAGGGGCCTTTTTCTGCCGCTGATTCCTATCGATGGCGCCTTTTCTGATGCCCAGCCTATACTGCTTTCGCAACGCAGGGCGATGGTCTCGGTGGTGATGTTGGGTCAGTCTATATTGCCATGTATCGAGTGCCCTCACGTCTGAGGCTGCATTCGTGAATGCAGCTGACGCAGTCGAGGGAGGAAAGTCTACAACGGTTAAAATGGCGCCACAGATTTGAATGTGGCAGTTACGTGGCTGAAGCTTTGGAAAGCTTAAGGTACCTGACCTTAGGTACAGTACATGGGCAGCTGTCAGTCGGCTAGTCCTACTAGTTCTCTTCAGGGTTAGAGCAGCACCCAGAGTCTCTGTCCATGTGTGTGTATGCATGCATGCACAATAACGTCACCTGGCGTTGCATCGGGGGAACCCTCAGAAAATGCCTCTCGGAAGAAACGAATTCAGTGTTGCTGGGCCCTCCGTCGCGCGCTTTGCAACGAAGCTCGAGATCGCTCGGGTCAATCAGCTACAGACCTCCCAGCCCTCAGACTCCACTGCCGAGCACCCCCAGACTTGCCTGAGTCTCACGTAGGTATCCGCTTGAGCCTTTTCTTGCATGGCCTCTGAAAAGTTTCGGCCTTCCCGCGAATCAGGAGGCGCCGTACGTAAGCGGTCCCATGCTACGGACGGCAAAAGAAGATTTCCCGTGATCAACGGATCCCAAGAAACACATCGATGATGGCCGATGACCCGAAGAGGTAGTGATACTGCCTGGATGTTTGTAGCATGTTGAGTCAGAGCAAGCGCTAATGATGGTAGAGTGCTCCTATCTGCAACCAAGGATTCCCACAGATGCATGTATCACCAGAACGAGAGAGTTTGCTGAAGCAGCCATGGCCTTCTTCGATGTTCGTCCAACCAATTGTTCGTGGCATTTTATGCAAGCCATCAGCTGCCATTCGGCTAATCAGAAGATTGAAAGTCGGGGAGAACAGGGAAGGCGCGACAGGGGGCCCGCCACTGGCAGCAGCAGCTGGGCCACTAAAAGTAGCAGTGCTAGCACCCAGCAGCTACAGTACGATAGGCTGGGCGCTGGGAAGCTGGAGCACCTGGGCTAGAATTTCTCCATGCACCTGTTTTCCCCGTCGCAGCCCATTTGGCCTTTTCCCTTCTCCTACCAAAACATTAAAAAAAAAACGTCACCACGTCAATTCACGACTTACTCCGCCGCTCCTTTTCTTCTTCGATCCCTTTCTGGCCAGAAGGAGGGTTGAAGCTTTGGTGGGGAATAATCTAATCGTTTTTCATCTGGTCTGACTTGCCAGATTGTGTCTCTTCCTTCCTTGTCCCAGCTATCCGGGAACGTCCAACATACATTGGAAGCTTAATCGACAGCTCTCGAAAGCATTAGCCTGGCGCCATGCTGAGCAGCTCCCTCCGCAAATGCAGCGGCTCGCTGTTACGGGCCAGCAGCCAAGCGACCACACGATGCGCCTCGCGTAGCTCGAGGTGTTACTCCGTCGCCGCCGCCGCCCGCCGGCCTCTCGCCGTCTCGTCCACTCAGAAGAGGTATGCCTCGGCGCAGGCCCAGTCTCCCGACCCCAACGACAACTTCCTGTCCGGAAGCACCGCCAACTACATTGACGAGATGTACATGCAGTGGAAGGAGGACCCCCAGAGCGTGCATGTGTCGTGGCAGGTCTACTTCAAGAACATGGAGAGTGGCGAGATGCCCATCGCCCAGGCCTTCACCCCCCCTCCGAATTTGGTCCCAAGTGCTACTGGAGGTGTCGTTTCAAGCGCAGCACTGGGAGGTGTCGCTGCTGGACAAGGCTCAGATGTCACCAACCACTTGAAGGTACAGCTTTTGGTCCGCGCGTACCAAGCTCGCGGCCACCACAAGGCCCGCATCGACCCCTTGAACATCCGTGGCGAGGCCAAGGGTTTCACCGATATCAAGCCAAAGGAGTTGAGCCTCGAGCACTACCAGTTCACCGAGAAGGATCTGGACACCGAGTTCGAGCTGGGCCCCGGTATTCTCCCCCGCTTCAAGCGTGAAGGCCGTGAGAAGATGACTCTGCGCGAGATTGTTGCCGCCTGTGAGAAGATCTACTGCGGTTCCTACGGTGTCGAGTTCATCCACATTCCCGACCGATCCAAGTGTGACTGGCTGCGAGAACGCGTCGAGGTTGCTCAGCCCTTCAAGTACTCCATCGATGAGAAGCGCCGGATCCTCGACCGTTTGATCTGGAGTTCCAGCTTCGAGTCTTTCCTCGCGACAAAATACCCCAATGACAAGCGCTTCGGTCTTGAAGGCTGCGAAACCCTCGTTCCGGGCATGAAAGCCCTCATTGACCGCAGTGTCGACTACGGTGTCAAGGACATCGTCATCGGTATGCCTCATCGTGGCCGTCTGAACGTGCTCAGCAACGTCGTCCGCAAGCCCAACGAATCCATCTTCAGCGAGTTCGCTGGTACTGCTGCCGCCGAGGACGAGGGATCTGGAGATGTCAAGTACCATTTGGGTATGAACTTCGAGAGACCCACCCCATCCGGCAAGCGCGTCCAGCTCTCTCTGGTCGCCAACCCATCGCATTTGGAGGCTGAGGATCCCGTCGTGCTTGGCAAGACCAGAGCCATCCAGCACTATAACAATGACGAGAAGACCCACAGGACCGCCATGGGTGTTCTCCTGCATGGTGATGCTGCATTCGCCGCCCAGGGTATCGTCTATGAGTGTCTCGGCTTCCACTCTCTGCCCGCCTTCTCCACTGGTGGTACTATTCACCTCGTCGTCAACAACCAGATTGGTTTCACCACGGACCCTCGATTTGCCCGATCTACTGCCTACTGTACCGACATTGCCAAGGCTATCGACGCCCCTGTCTTCCATGTCAACGCTGATGACGTTGAGGCCGTTAACTTCGTCTGCCAACTAGCCGCTGACTGGCGTGCCGAATTCCAGTCCGATGTGGTCATTGACCTGGTCTGCTACCGAAAGCACGGCCACAACGAGACCGACCAGCCGTCTTTCACCCAGCCTCTGATGTACAAGAAGATTAGCGAGAAAGAAGCTCAGATCAAGATCTACGTTGACAAGCTGCTCGAGGATGGCACCTTTACCAAGGAGGACGTCGAGGAACACAAGCAGTGGGTGTGGGGTATGCTGGAAGAGAGCTTCTCCAAGTCCAAGGACTACCAGCCGTCCTCCAAGGAGTGGACCACTTCTGCCTGGAACGGCTTCAAGTCCCCCAAGGAGTTGGCAACTGAGGTCCTCCCTCACAACTCTACAGCTGTGGACAAGAAGACTTTGGAGCACATTGGTGAGGTCATTGGAAATGCCCCCGAGGGCTTCCAGGTGCACCGCAACCTGAAGCGCATCCTCCAGAACCGCACCAAGTCGGTCGTCGAGGGTAAGAACATCGACTGGTCGACTGCTGAGGCTCTGGCTTTCGGCTCACTGGTGACCGAGGGTCATCACGTTCGTATTTCCGGCCAGGACGTGGAGCGTGGTACCTTTTCGCAGCGTCACGCAGTGTTCCACGACCAGGAGACAGAAGACTCGTACACTCCTCTCCAGAACATCAGCAAGGACCAAGGCAAGTTCGTCATCTCGAACTCGTCGCTCAGCGAATTCGGCGCTCTCGGCTTCGAATACGGTTACTCTTTGTCCTCCCCCAATGCCCTAGTCATGTGGGAGGCCCAGTTTGGTGACTTTGCCAACAATGCCCAATGTATCATTGACCAGTTTATCGCCTCGGGCGAGGTCAAGTGGATGCAGAGAACTGGTCTGGTCATGTCTCTGCCCCACGGCTACGACGGCCAGGGTCCGGAGCACTCGTCCGGACGTATCGAGCGATACCTGCAGCTGTCCAACGAGGATCCCAGAATCTTCCCGTCCGAGGAGAAGCTTCACCGTCAACACCAAGACTGCAACATGCAAATTGCGTACATGACTACCCCCGCCAACCTGTTCCATGTTCTGCGTCGCCAGATGCACAGGCAATTCAGAAAGCGTAAGTTTCAACCTTGAGTTTCAGCCAAATATTCAAACTAACGCGGTGCCGCAGCTCTCATCATCTTCTTCTCCAAGTCTCTTCTGCGTCACCCTCTTGCTCGCTCCAGCATCGAGGACTTCACCGGTCCCGAGGCACAGTTCCAATGGATCATCCCGGATCCCGAACACCAGACCGGTGCTATCAAGAAGCCTGAAGAGATCGAGCGCGTCATCCTCTGCTCTGGTCAAGTGTGGGCTACCCTGTCCAAGTACCGCGCCGATAACAAGATCGACAATGTTGCGTTCACACGTATCGAGCAGCTCAACCCCTTCCCCTGGCAGCAACTCAAGGAGAACCTTGACATGTACCCCAATGCCAAGACCGTTGTTTGGTGTCAAGAAGAACCCCTGAACGCTGGTGCTTGGAGCTTCGTCCAACCCCGCATTGAGACTCTCCTGAACCACACGGAACACCACGACCGCAAGCACGTCATGTATGCTGGCCGTAACCCGTCAGCCTCCGTTGCCACTGGTCTGAAGGCCGCCCATAAGAAGGAGGAGGAGGAACTCTTGGAAACGGCTTTTTCCGTCACGCAGGATAAGCTCAAGGGCGAGTAAGAAGTCCAAAAAAACAACAAAGTCAAAGCATTAAAGGGTTTTTTTTTATTGCATAGCTGCTACATGCGTGCTGTATTGTATATTTGGTGTATAACGTGGCCTCGACCTCATGATAATAACAAACCGAGGCTAGATAGACTATGTTGCCGGGGTTCGGAATGGGCTTGATTCGAGTAAATGCATACGCTGATTCAAAGTTCTGATCATTTTAACGTATCCGTTGGTGTGTTTGTTGCGAGATATTGAAGTGATCGTGTCCACGAGGCTTCATTCTGTTGAATGGGCACTACTGCCTAGGTATGCTCGACTGCTATACATGTGCAAATATCTATTCGAGAAGATTGAAGGTTTCTTCACATCGCCGTGAAGGGGGGGGCCGCGCGGGGGGGGGGGGGGGGGGGGGCGGGGGG
>JARVKF010000035.1:59987-72937 GCA_039778275.1 Seiridium unicorne | reverse complement strand
CCGCCCCCCCCCCCCGCCCCCCCCGCGCCCGCGCCCCCCCCCCCCCCCCCCCCCCCCCCCCCCCCCCCCCCCCCCCCCCCGCGACAGCACAATACACAACGTAGAAGGCGACGAGGCTGAAACGGCAACAAAATGTATTGACACGGGGTATTTCGCTAAATCTAGATCTTCTTTAGGGGGGGAAAAAAAGAAGCAAATGCTGAACCGAGATGTAATTAATGTAAGAGAACGCAATGCAGAAAATGAGATCTTCTCTCCTGGAACGCCTGCCCCCGGTACTTGTCAGATGGACAAAATGATTTTCACTTCCAAAGACCCCAAAGTCATCAGTCATCACGAAGGCGTGGTAGGCAGAGCCCTCTTCCCTGCCTTCACGGCCCTCATAGCCGGCAAGGTATGTGCCCTGCCGGGCTTGCGTCCAATCTCCATGCACAACATGCGTACTAGATCCGGGTTTGCCCAATAGCTCGAATGTGCGCCGAGCATGTTGAGGTACTGGATCTCGAGGGGGCCACCACCGGACCGCAGGAAGTAGTCGATCTGTCCGTTGTCGTTGAGCAGGAAGGCCTTCCTCTCTGCGATCTCCTCACGCGTGAAGTCGTGCACCTCCAGCTCGAGCTGCGATGGGAGACGCACGGTAGGCGGTTTGACAAGCGCAGGGTTCTCTGCGTTGGTCGCAGAAGACGACACGCCCGGAACCAAGCTGCGAACGGCACTGCCCACGGACTGGAAGAAGGTCATGTTGACACTCGGCACGTAGGCCGTCTTGAGGCTAGCAGAGTATTTGGGGTCTATGGTCCCGTTCAGGAGATAGGCGACCGGGTCCTCGCGAGCCAAAACATTGTAAACATTATCCACGGCTAGACAGCCAAACAGACCACGCTCGCCGACGACGCCATCCAGCTCTGTGTCTGTCGAATCAGCACCCGGCTTGCGGCGGCCTTTGCGGGGTATCAAGGCGCCCCGCTCCAGCAGCAGGAAGAACGCGGCCGGGCTGCCCAGAAGGAAGAGATTCTTGACGTCAAACTCGAAGCGGTCAAGGCGTATATCCGACTCAAGGCTGAGCGGAGGCGTGATGGTCGGCTGCTTGGACAGGATCTCCAAGGCCATTGCACTTCCCAGGGAATGACCGATCAAATGCAGGCGTCCATTCTCTGCAAACCCGGGATTATTACGACACCAGAGCCGGTAGACACGATTTGCCTCGCCGACTAATGCGGAGATCATCTTGGGCTTATGGTGTGACATGTAGAAGGGAATGTCAAACATGATATCAGATATCATGCCTCGCACGGCAGGAATGGTCTTGGGCTCGATATCCTTGAGCCCAAAGCCCTCAGGCATGTACTCGGCCTTGTCCCCTTCCCTCATGGGACCGCCCTCTTCGAAGGACAGGTTCTGTCGCCAGTTGACTGGAAGAACCATGATTCCATTTTGGCCCTCACGGAGAACTTGTCTGACAGCATCCGAACCCAACTCAACGTTGATCATTCTCCGGAACGTATTGATCGCATACGTGAAGTGGTAACTCTCTACTCGCTCTGCCAGCTTTTGCCCGATGCCGTGCGCCACGAGGATCAGATCGGTCACCTGACCGCGCTCCTTGACGCGCTTGCAGGCGGGACAGGCGTTCTGGCCTGTGCTTTCCTGCGAGTCGCTGGCAGCTGACCTAGACTCGACCGCTTTCTGCGACCCTGTGGCCCTCGAGTGTGTTTTCTTGTATTCTGCTCGATCGAAGCCCCTGACCACCGGAATCCCAATGTTCAACCCCTTCATGATCTTTCCTACGGGGCGGCGACCATAATACGCGGACGGCCTCAGGCTTGGTTTGAGCAGGAAGGCCATGCTCGAATCCTTGTATATGACATGATACTGTTCGTATTTCCGGTGAGTCTGCACCTCGACGGAGTTGTCCTCGTTCGGCGAAGGTATCAGGTTTCCCTGGGCTGCTGCTTCGCCCCGGAAGCAGCGGGCTGCGCAGAATGGGTTGTTTGAAATGAGCAACTCTGGATTCACTTCCTTCTCCTTCGTCTTGGCCTTGGACTCTGGTACCTGGGGCCAGAGCGGGTGCGATATTTTCTCCTCTCCCAGGGGCCCAACTTCTACCGCACATCGTAGTTCAATACTCCAAGTATCGCTGTATGGCTTCAGTTCCTGGTACCCTGCCTCGAGCTGATTTGCCACTGTGGGATCGACAGGTTCCATGTTGTCTTTATAAAACCATGTCGCTCGAAGCACTGTAGCTATATCGTTGACGGGCGACCAGTAGATGGGTTTCATTTGCAGTGCGGGCAATGAGACCTCGTGTAATCGTGAGACTCCTACGGGAATATTTGCCGTATCCTTTCGCGTTTTATTCCGTCCCCGCTCGGGCAAGGTGGAGGGCATCTCTCGGATAGGAGGTCGGGGTGCTCTCACATCTGCGCCTGGCTTTTCTTCAGTAGCCTTGGCTTCCGTCGTGTCACGAGGCAGAGAGCCTGCGATTGGAAATTGGGTCATCTCAGGGGTTCCAACTCTTACGAATGGCTTCCCGGAGATACCATCATCATGTTCCCCGGATTTCGTAGGAATAGGGATGCCACCGTTCAGAGAGCTTTGGGCGGCAAGCAAAGACTGTGCTCTTGGACGGGAGCTTTGTCGGCTTGACGTGTCCGCACCTTTCCGACTTGGCGGTCGCGAGTTGGATCTAGGAAGACGCTCCTGAGGGACGCCATGGCCTTCCTTGAAGCTATTTTGAAAAGTAACATTCGCCAATGATCCACCTCTTCGGCGGCCGACCGGAACGTTGGGAGCGGCATTATGCTGTTCCTTGACAGTGGCAGTCATGTCTGTCTTCATGGTTTCCATCTCGGCCATGACCTCTTGTGCTACTCGTTCCCTGTCCAGCGCTCGCTGACGTTTCCTGGCTACGGCGCAGAATGAAGTGCGTAGTTGCACGCCGACGTCCGTGGGCAGCTCTGAGCAGCACAGCGGCAGTACCGTCGCGGCGTCCGGGAGGGCGTCGACGACTGTGGGCATGACTTCATGCCCAGGGCCTTCTCTTGCATGTTTCTCCTTGTGCTTGAGCGCCAAATCATGGATAATTCCTCGAAGCCTTGCGGCGTTGGCCTTGGCGAGAGATGGACTAGGACTCCGGTCGCGCCGAGCATGACTATGGTTGCGCCGGTAGTCATCGGATGCGAGGCTCAGCCAGGCCTTTTCCAAAGCGTTGTTGTCGCCCTCGGAGAAAGGTTTGGGTCTGCTACTGGCGGATTTCGCGTCTGCAGAGCCTACTATCGTGGCGGTGGACAGAGGGTCATCGATCGGGATCTGTGATGTGTAGAAGAACTGAGCATTGATGGGCGGAACAGCCTCTCCGTCGCTTGGCGTGAAGGGACGGACAACAGGCGCAAGTCGACACTTGGGGCCAAAGTTGTGTGGCTCGAGAGCCTGGGGATAGCCCGTCGGCGCAGGGGGCATGGTCACGAGGCCTGACCGCTCCGAGTGTCTATCACCAACGCTCGCGCAAGGTTAGAGGCAGATATGAGTCCAGATAGGCCAGAATTAATGCCGCGGCAGGTTCTCACTCCTGTGAGCAGTATTGAGAAGCCAGAGTGTCACGGCGCGCACGGAAGGGCGGACCTAGGCATGATTCTTCAGGGTTGCCTGAAGCCGAACTAGATCAAGTCAGGGAAATGCACAAGGTTATGAGCCGATGGGGCGCGTCGCAGCTAGGGCTTGCGGCTTATTGCTCAGTCGGAATACATCTGCAGCATCTACAGCAACTGCATCGTCGAGTAACTGTTGTCGTCTAGGTGGGCAGAAGCGCGCAGCCCAGGTCCAGGCTCACGAAATGGCACATGCAGACCGCCGCGGTATCCCGCTGTCGGGAGCCTGTAAGTCTACTTGGCCACATGTTATGTAATGGGCATTAGACAAATGATAGATGACGTGGGTGCGGCTGAGGCTGGCGGGGTCGCTCAGTTAGACATTGTCAGTCAGCGAAGTACCTGCCCTACACGTTGTATGCATCTAAGCCATGTAAGCAATTGTGCTGCCAGAGACGGGTCCCACTAACCAAGTACCAAATGGTCACCAAACGCCAAGCTATTCATTCCATGCGCACTTGCTGGCCTTGTGCTTTCCTGCCTCCTGTCCCCGAGCCAAGGGAACGCTTGTTCCTGACAACAGGGACATGCTGCATCAAGCGCCATCATAAGTCAAGCTTCACAACGATAGTATAAGCCCAGCTGGTTCGATGCTTTTTCCATCCCTCTGCCTGCAGTCGTCGAATATGGAAACACCTGTCGCATTGTACGCCTCATTCGCCTGGAATTTCGCCAATCTGTTCCCAGTATAACTGCACTTTTCCCCCAGTTACGGCTTGGTATGTACCGTATGGGAGCCGAAGACCGGCCGCCGCAGGAATCACTTGTAATATGGGATAGCATAGAATAAAGGCGGGATGAATGAGTTTTATGCGACCACCCAGCTTGGCGGATCATCAAGAATACCCCCATCGCAATCAGATGACGGAGTATGTCTCGAGCAGATGGAAAATGGGACCCGCATTGGTTAATATGGCCTGCACACCTACACACTGTACACTAGCAGGCGTGTAAGCGCTGCCACTGGATCCGGGGATATGGCGCGCTTAGTCTGGATTAACCGCGAAGCTAGAATGCGGGTCGATAAGGCAATAAGTGGATATTCAAACTTCCTGGATAGTAACTCTCTTGCACAGGTGTTATAGTCGGTCGGGTAGGTATGGGAAAAGCCAAACGCACGTTCAAGTCTTACAACAATCGCTTACTAGTTACTTACCCAGGCAATGTCGAAAAGGCAGGGCTCAAGGAGAAGGAGCTGTTCATGGATAGATCTACTCTCAGCTGTCAGTGCCTCGAAGAGTATATATAAACTAGTTTGCATAATTTTCAAGGAAGCACTCTGATCGCAAAAGATCCAGCTTGATTATATGATAGACGATTGATCTCCTACCTCCCTCCACCTCTGGTATCATAAAAACAAGAGGGCGGTTGGGCGTTCTACCATGGCTCTCAAGTGGAGAAATAAAAAAGCGGAGTTGTAGCATGGATCTTGGCAGCAGTTCGGTGGATGCTAAATGCTAATGCACATGAAGCATGAGCAGCAGCAAGTGGTCAATAGGCGGGCTCTAGGAAGCTTCGCCGGACCAGCCGACCAGCAGACCAGCCGATCAGCCAATTTGACGGCCGCGGTAGGTCATGTCGAGTCAAGTGGAACTGGGCTGACGTCTGCTGAGCTCGAACACCCCAAGTGAGGAAGGCATACTGGGAAGATGCGGAAATTCGCGGCCTCGCTGCCGGATACACGTACGCAGTGCGGCCGTTCCTCGCCAGTGGATTGAGCATCCATCCGTCCATGTGCTTGACAAGACGGAATAAAAGCTGGGGCGATGCAATCCCCCCTCGCATTGGCATGGCTCGCAGCGTGCATGTTCAGAGCTCCCGGAAGGGCCATGATTGGCCGCCAGCTGCATCCTACTAATCGCCCCTCGTTCCCAAACCTACCTTAGTCCGCCTCGTCTAGCCCCTCGTCACTGCGCCCATTGACCACTTGCCGCCCTCCCTCTTGACTCTGGATGCGACAAGTGGCCTGTCAAGGTTGGTTCTAGGTTGCCATTGCTGTGCCCTTTGTGTCGACCCCGGTTGAAGTTTGTATGGTGCATCGAGAGGGTAGCGGCCAACACTCCTCCTAATGGGCGCGATTGAAGACTTCCCTTTCCCGCACTTGATACCTATTGCTGCTGCCCATGGAATGAGACCCGAAGAGGGTGGCGGGTTGAGGGCCAGCGACAGGCGCTGCTCAATCGTCTTCTCCTCTCCTAGCCATGTCGAAAGTCATGATAACCTTTTGATGCAATAGCCCCAACAGCTAACTAGAGGGTTTTCCTGGAACAAACCCTATTGCCCCAAAAAGAAAGATCGCCGTACGCTCCCAAGACGTCGATATATCTGCAGACGCGCGCACTACTGGGATCTGGCCCCTCCCCCGCCGTTGGCTAGGTATATTGGCCCCCCATTGTCTCAGAAACAGTGCAGATCGCCCAGACACGAAGGTGGAGATGTGAGGCATCAGGAAACTCACCTTTCTCCAGTCGCTTTCTGAATGTATCGTTCATCCATCAATCCATCGAGGACGACTTCGCTCTGCAGACCACCGCTCGGGGACACTGAACAGTACCCAGCCACTGGACTTCCTCTTGCACGGGCGTCCAAAGCACCCAATTCCAGAGGCGTTACCGAGTGTCTTGGGCCCTCTTATCTGCTGCATTGCCGCATTACAGGGGTGCGAGCACGATAAGGCTGCACCTCCAATCAACAACAGCTCGAGTGTATGAAACATACAGATATACCCTCCCCGCTTCCCACCTCCACAGCGAACTTTCCTTCCTCACCTTTCATTCTATTGTCTTTGCTTTCTCTGAGGCTCAGCTAGTGCCGATACTCTCCTATTGCCAGCACCCCCGCGCTTCAAGGTCTTGTGCGCTGGCTGCTCGCATCACCGAGACCGCTCTGTAACACCACCCACTACTTGTTATACCCCGCGATTTCACCATTGGACGGCGTGGCACGAGCGGCGGGAGATAGATACATGACACAGGCCAGCCTGCATTGCATTCGTTGACGAGAGCTTCGTTCCGGGCTTGGTTCATTTCCTATCAAACAGGCGCCTTGAGAGCTAGCTGGAGCTATGGCGACTATTGCTCTTCCCAGACCCATCGCGCCCCACCGATCTTCGTCTGGCATCGTCACATTACCATCCCCGATAACCATCGATACCATCAATACACAACAGGCTTCTTGTCCCGCTGTGCCAAACAAACACATACCCGTCTGTCCCACGGGGCCCGCGCCCGTCCAAGAGCCAAATACGCCGCCGCCGTCGCCTCTGCAGGAGATTGAATCACGGCAGGCGTCACTGCTATATCCACCGAGAAAGTATGCTCGACTCGAGTCCGGTTCGCTTTCCCTGTACAAGATCAATGCTGCCGATGTCGCGGCTGCTTTAGATTATCACTCTCGACAGTCGTTGCCGGACCCCTCGCACGTCTTTCCGTGGCTGCACGGCTTGCACCCAAGCAATCATGTGCAACAGGCTTTCTTCATCGCTCGCAGAAGAGCGTTCAGGAAGACCCCAGTATCGCTGAGGGGCGTGACTGTGGTCAAGGCCGACGGAGATACTTCCGTAGCCAAACTCAAGGGCGCAATCGCCCCAGCAGAGTTCTTGCAGCCCGGTCCTGACGGGCAGTTCCTGGATGTCGACCCGAAAGAGGGCTTCTCGGTCAGGAACTTTCAGATCCAGCCGGCCAAGGCAGCCATGACGTCTGATATCATCGTCTACGGCGATAACGCTACGGTTTTGCGAGAAGTTGGCTGGAAGGTCGCCTCTGCACAAGCAAAATGGCGCGAGAAGCATGAGGATCAGGGTTATGCGATCCCAGTTTACAGCACGTTCATCTGTGCAACACCATTTGGCATCTTTGAGGAGGAACACGCTGAGATCGTGTCAATCGATCGGACTGGAGAACTCACTGGCGACGTCCTGGACTTCTTTCACCAGGAACGAGTCGAGATGTACGCCATGACAAAATCATCCGAGATTTCGGATAACGTGTGGCTTGGACCGACTCCAGAACCCGCCAGCGACGAAGAGCGCCAGTTTGATGTTTTGATTGAATGTAGTGACCTGGGCAGGCTCAACCCCTCCAACCTTCGCGCGGTCGCCGAGGGTCCTGTCAACGAGGGCACACAAGTTTATCTGGATTTCCCATCCTCGGGCAGCATTCTGCCCCCAACCTGGTCTCACGCGGATGCGGATGGGATTTTGGAGACTTGTAAGTGGATTTGGCACCTCTCCCATGGGACTTTGCCGTCAAGGAATGGTGTCGACTTTGATGGGGACAGCAGCATGGCGGAGGATAATGTGGCGACAACCAGACCTTCACGGGCCAGAAAGGTCCTCATCCACTGCGCAGATGGCTATACTGAATCTACCATGCTTGGTATCGCTTACTACAGCTTCAGCACTGGCCGGCCTGTGCCTGACGCCTGGCTGAATCTGCACACGACAGAGAAGCGCAACTTCTTTGCATACCCGACCGACGTCGCCCTGCTAACGGCCATCTCGACGCGGTTGCTCCAGGAGTCGCCGGTTTGTGCCAACAAGTCGCTTTCCGAAATCACCGACATGATTCATGATGAACCGAAGTGGCTAGCAAGCTTGGATGGATCTTTTCCCAGCCGTGTGCTCGACTATATGTACCTTGGAAACCTTGGTCATGCCAACAATCCTGACCTCTTGAAGGCTTTGGGAATTGGACAAATCCTCAGCGTTGGGGAGACGGCCATGTGGAGGGATGGCGAACTTGAGGCATGGGGTATGGATAATGTGAAGATCGTCCAGGGAGTACAGGACAACGGCATTGACCCACTGACGGACGAGTTTGAGAGCTGCTTGAAATTCATTGGTATGGTTCCTCCTCCCAGCTCCTCAGAGTAGAATGCCCCTGACTGATTGGCCGCAGAACGTGGGCGTCGCAACGGCACAGCGACCCTCGTGCACTGCCGGGTTGGCGTCTCACGAAGTGCCACGATCTGCATTGCCGAGGTGATGCGAGAATTGAGTCTCTCCTTCCCGAGGGCCTACTGCTTTGTCAGAGCAAGACGACTCAACGTCATCATCCAGCCACACTTGAGGTTTGCCTATGAGCTTCTGAAATGGGAAGAACTCCTACAGTCGCGCCGGGGTTCTGCTGCAGAACGCCGCCGAGGGGATTTCAAGAGAGAGCTTGAGTGGGCAGAAATAGCAAGGGAAATTGCCTTGATGAATCGCCCGTACGCCCGATAGCAATTGCCTCCAGATCTCACACGAGTTATTTGGGGCAAGTGAAGAGAGTGTACGGAAAGCCATAGAGCTTTCCGTACACACCGCCAGTGGGCCGAGCCTGCGAGAGATGCCCGGCCCATTGGAGTTGATCATGATAACGACTTATACATATCTGCGCCCTACATACTTTCGCTTCAGCGACACGATGGCATGACTTGGAATTTTGATGACCTGTTCTGGGGGAGGGGGATTTTTGGTTTGACATACAGTCGGGATGATACACGTATCCCTGATCGCGCCATCATCACATTATCGGGCAATTTTGGAACTGGACGTACGGGGCACCGGAGCTTATACCGTCATATTGTCGTTATTATTACCATCCTACGGGGCTGCATAGGGTCATTCCTTTTGGTCTCGATCCAAAACACTTTGGCGCAAAAGGGGGGTACAACCGTCTTCATGGTACGGTCTGGTGGCGTAGACTGCCTTGGTTGGGCCGCTGGGAGGGATGGTTCATCTTTGTTTATAACGACTCTCATCAAGCCTGCGGGTTTGTATGGATGGACACATGCTGCGAATTGGAAATATACCATGCACCATCATTGCTTTTCCTCGGTTTGCTGGCGACCACCGAAAGTGACTACACTGGCTACAGGAACTAAGCACAGAGAAGATTGAAAAAAATCGAAAAGTGTAATAATGATACGCCACACTAGTAAAGAATATAAATTTTTTTGATACCATAGGCGCGGAGTTGTGTCATTGTAGACGCGCCGAAAGTAAATAGCGACTGTTGTGGCCCTGTGCAGTAATAATATAGTGACACAAGGCATCATGATTTATTCGCGATTGTGCCTGCTGGCATATCGTTATAATACCACAAGCCCCTCTACTCAACCGTAGCCCTTCATTGTGATGATTAATCTGGGTCAAACACCAGTGAATCATTACTTTATACCTCTGAAACGAAGTTGTTTATCACATCCTCTACTAATTACCCATCAAAATGGCTTCCGGGCTCTCCGAAAGTCCCCGCCAAACGGCCCGAGGACCTCCAATGATTGATCGCGGGCGGTCACACGTCAACTCCATCTTTGGGCCTGGTCGAAGATTTGGTTCGGTACAATGGGATTATCTGAATATTAACCTTCTAGACCAAAAGGGGAATCTTGATGTGACAGCTCATGATCACTCCTACCGTATCTCGGCGTATTTAGACTACGACGAAAAAATACAGAATACTGGAACTTCAGGTTCGATGTTAGACCTGACCTTTATCAGCGAGTGGATGAATTGGAACGGCCAGACACAAGAACTCAAGATGAGGTTGCAAAAACGAAACCAGCCCATTGGCCATGGTGGGAGTTCAGAATCGGAGTCAGAGAGTCGCACGCCGAAACGCCGGAGAACGCGGAGGAACAAAGTTGCTGCCCCAGTGAGGAGGTAGGTATGAAAACCCCCTCGTCGTTTTCTTCGTTGTCAAAGAACCATCTCTGATAGCTTAATCAAAGGTGGATTGGTCAAGTTTGGCTGAGAAACAGCCACCTGACAAGCTGCTGAAAGCAAAAACAGTGCTGCCCTTGGCTTCGTATTGTAGCAATGAGTGGTGTTACCGATCATATTCCTTGAAATAAATCACAGATTACGCGTGTTTCTAGGATTAGACACGACTTGCCTACGTGGCAATGCGATTTAGTACCGCCGGGTCCAAGGTCGATTGGCGAAGCCAGTCGTAATGGTGGCGATGGCGGCGAGTAGACAAGCCCATCTAGGAGCTCAGACTTGACTTAGGGCTTGGGGCTTATCTGCTGAACGGTGGATGGGACGGTGACATAATGTGGCGTAGCTACAAGGCAAGGAAGACGAACAGTATGAAGGCCACAAGCAGCCTTTCTACGGTCTCTGAGAAACTTCCATGTAATAACTTGCTTCATTCCGCCTGAATGTTTGCTGGAAAAAGCTCATCTCCAAGAGAAATTACAGCCAAATATCATGGCCAGAGATACTGAGCCATCTAAAGCGCACTGTATATATACGTAAGAGCTGCGCTTGGTATTCAAGGAACACTTCCCGTACTTGAATGATGCGGGTGGCACTTGACTAAGGAGAAAGTCCGAGGCGCGAAACGACTATTAAAGTAACCAGGGACACAACGTACGGAGCCATTGAATAAAAGAATAAATACTCAACAGTTCCACTATTAAGCTCGAGGTATAGCCCCGAATGAACCGATGACACTGCCCCTGCTCCCTACGACAGAAGGCAAAATATAACCGACGATGGCGCCAAACGCTGATGCATGTTGAACTCGAAAGAAGATGAAAGGAGATGGACTGCGTCAGTCATCCTCCCGAGGATGGAGTTCGGGGTTCGAGTCAGAACACCTATAATATATATCGTTCTCATGACGCCAATGGCCATTTAGATAAGGACCCCAGTTCTACGGTCCGTAATTCGACGTATCCAGCTTGTCGTCGCTCTCGAGTACACTATTCGTGGGGAAATCAGTATGTTGGGGACCTGTAGGGACTTGAGAATTACCTACGAGAATTGTTTCACCAGATAGCCCTCGCCGCCCTGCTCCATGTCGACATTGAAGACATAGAAACCACCGTCGGACGTGACTACCATGACCTGCGGGCTGCTGCTAGACATGGCAACAACACTCCTTCCTGCCCCTTGCTTTTGAGGCGGTCTGGGAATTTTGATGTGTGCAAAGTCCCGCTGGGGCTCCCACATCTCGTTGAAAGTTTGCGGAAGGTAGTTGCCGACGACACCAGCCACGCGGCTCCCCATGATCTGCGAAGATCGCCGCAGCAGACTGCTAAATGAGCCGCTCTGCCTTCTATGCGTAGGGGGCGGGGTCGTCAACTCGGCAACGTCGCTGCGGGGGGAGCCCGTGTTGCTGTTGGGGGACTCGTTCCCACTATCGTAGCTGCGGCCTCTCGATACCCGGTCGCGGGCAGTCTCGGCAGACGGCGGCGCCGGTTGTTGCAGGCGGAAAATATGAATGGTATCAGTCGTGGAAGAGACGCAAAGGAGAGAGCTTGTGGCATTGAAGGACATGCTGGAGATGGTGCTCGGATATGTGCCCCGGCGGAACTGGAACAGCTTCTGTCCTCGCGGGACGCTGAAAACGCGTATTATGGTGCCCGTCTCGCTTGCCGTCGCCAGTAAGGTCCCGTCGTGGTTGAGCGCAATGCAAGATAATGGCGACTTGTGCGCCTCGATCACGTTGACCGCCTTAAGTGTCAGAGTGTCGTAGATGAGGACGTCGCCCGACGTGACGGGCGTGTAGAGCGAGGCCGGAGGCGCATGTGCTGGCCGGCGATCTGGTCCTCCCCCATCTTCGCGCGGTTTCGGCAGCGGGTAGGCGAGGTAGCAGTTATCCGACGACGGGGACAGGGCGCAGATGGCCCCCGGATTCGGCGAGGTGGGTATGCTCGTCAAGAGGGACATGTTCTGTATGTCGTACAGATAGATCTCATCCTCGAGAACGACAGCAAGCCGCTTCCTGTTGAGGCGGACGGCGAGGACGGCGGAAGGAAAGGTGAGCTCGCAGATGACGGAGGCGCGCTTGGTGTTCTGTATAATCAGATGCCGCGGCGAGAGGATCAGGGCGACGAGAGAGGTGCTGAAGAGCATCTCGATAATGGAGACGCTGCCATCGTCGCTGCTGAAGATCTTGGAGAAGGGGTCGGTGTGATAGATTCGGAAGCCTTTCGCTGTTCCCACGGCTAGGCAGCTGTGGTCCTGGTTGAAGGTGATGAAGTTGAGGGAGGAGTTCGAGTTCGACATGTTGCCCGTGGGCGGCCGAGGTCGAGGGCGCTGTCTATCGTCGTGCTAGGTGCTCAAGCAGCCAGGATTTTTCCCATGCCACAGAAGATCGGGGGTGTTGCCTCGCGCGACAAAACAGCAGCGCCTCGACTTGGTGCTGCGAGTGAAGGTGGACTTGTATTGATTTGCTGGTGCTGGTTCTGCTGCTTGTGCAATGTGCAGGTGGTTGGTGTTGAAGTAAGTGGGGGGGGGGGGGGGGGGGCGGCGGCGGCGGGGGGGGGCGGGGGGGTGGGCCGGGGGGGGTATGTAATATAAGAGGGGGG
>JARVKF010000035.1:0-59977 GCA_039778275.1 Seiridium unicorne | reverse complement strand
CCCCCCCCCCCCCCCCCCCCCCCCCCCCCCCCCCCCCCCCCCCCCCCCCCCCCCCCCCCCCCCCCGCCGAGCTTGGAGAGCTCGAGGCTTCATGTTGCGTCAGTCGTCCTAGGCATTTACAGGGATGGGCCGATCTCCGCCTAGCGGTTATCAGGGTCACAAGCCCGCTAACTCAACCCATGCCCATGTGCTGATCTCCACCGTCAGATCTGATGAACGCTCCCTGTGTCAACTACATGGGAGCCAAGGTTAGTGGTTGTTTATTCGGCCTTCAATGTCGGTATCTGGGATCAAGGCCATGCAAGGCCACCGGTCGACGAGGGGCTCTGCCATCATCCCGAAAACGCACCTGTCCCTGAATGACCATAGTGTCCAATTCGTTGGGTACCGTTTCCGATAACATGGGGTCTGTGGACTCGCGGGTGCGGTCTGTGAATTCCATCTGATATCGGCTCTAGTGCCGCCGTCAAACGAAAGGTGGAGCTTGTGCCCAACTTGGAAATTTCACAAATTGAGATTTGTGAATACCATCTTCTCTGCCCAATCAGCTCAATCTTGTAGGAGAAGTGCAACAGCCACGGCCTAGAGAAGCTGCGGGACCACAAATCTTTGGGTACGATGCCTGGAACCCACGTCTTCATAACACATTTGGCATGCCTTGATGAGGCTGTACGGACATGAAAGCTGCCTGATTCAACACAATCTTTCTCCTCCATCCATCCAAGGGTTTTCTTTTGGGCATAGTGCGGGCTGTCGCCGCATCACGTTCAGCCTATTCGGGGATGGTTGGTTACTTTGATGGCAGCAGGCAGAATCGTGACATATATATCACCAATGGCGAAGAAGCAGGCGCAGGGGCGGTCCGTCAAGGAGCGAGCCCAGGACGACTTGGTCATGTCTGTAAGTGCACAATACAATGTACAAGTTCCTGTGCAACTATAACCCTGACCCCCACGTTTTAGACGAACAGCAGCAGTATCGTTTCCAAGCGAAGTGTTGAGCGAATCTACTATCCCGACGAGCCTCACTTCTTCCGCTTTTTTGTCAAGAAATTCCAGAGGCGCTCGCCGCTGATCAACCGCGGATACCACCTCCGGCTCCATGTTATAGATGTCGCTGTCAGGAACTTCCTCCAGAGACCTTCAACGAAGCGCAAGGTGGTTATCAACCTGGGTGCCGGATTGTATGACACGATGTCCCTTGTTGTCCCTGCTGGTGCTGACATGGTTGCAGCGACGTGCTCCCCTGGCAATGCTTGACCAGATACTCCGCCTCCAGCGAGAATGCCAAGTTCATTGACATTGATTTTCCGGACTTGATGCATAAAAAGAGCAGAGTAATCCAAGAAACCCAAGAGCTCAAGTCAGCATTAACAAATATGCGAGTGTCCGAGGATCCATTAGTGTTGTTGGAAAGCGACCAGTACGTCCAGATGGGCTGCGATTTGAGAGACCTCGACAGTATACAGCAATCGCTATCAAAGCTGGTCGATGTCAATGAGAGCGAGTTTATATTCGTTGCTGAAGTCTCCATCACATATATGGAGACAGCAGCCGCTGACGCCGTCATCAGGTGGGCGGCTTCTCTTGGTCAAAGTTGGAGACATCTTTCGTCGACTCGTACAAGCTCGTGCTGACTGTTCTATAGCTGAGTTCTGCTTGCTGGAGCAAATACTACCAGATGGCGCTGACCATCCTTTTGCTGAAACCATGCTTCGCCACTTTGAGAAGCTGAACACTCCTCTTAGATCAGTGTCTACGTATCCAACTCTCCAGGATCAGAAATACCGCTTTGCCCACTTGGGGTGGGCCGACGTCGACGCTGAAACACTTTGGAGCACTTGGTCTTCTGAGAAATATCTATCTCTAGAAGAGCGTCGGAAGCTCAATGAGATTGAGCCATTTGATGAGTGGGAAGAATTTGCCATCTTTGGCGCCCACTACTGCGTCGTCTCGGCTAGAAATCTACCAGCTGGAGACCATAGCGAGTTGGAACATACAAGTACCTCATGCTCGAGGGATGACGCGCCGCCGCAGCTCAACCTCGAAGCCACGTTCAGCGAGGGCGTCAAGACATGCCAACGCCGTTTTGGAGCGTCGATGATGCTAGAAGATCTTCTGGGACGGCAGTTTGTTGCAAACCTGTTTGGCCTCGGAAACACCAGTCGTCTGAGATCTATCGATATCTATAGCTCAGGGTCCATGATAGACATCGGACTGAAACCCGTCGGGCCTCCAGCTAGAATGTGTCATACAATCGTGGACGTCGGGATGCATGGGAATCTTCTCATCGGTGGTCGTGGGTCGCCCTCTGCCCCCCTGAAAGACTGTTGGCGCTTCGACAAGGCACGTCAGGACTGGCAGAAAGTCGAGGACCTCCCTACGCCTTTGTATCGGCATGCAGCAGTCAGAGTGGGCCGGTCGAGCTTGGCTTTGGTCGTCGGCGGCAAGACGGGTCCCTCGAATGTCTATGATGGCTGTCTTCTATATATTCCTCGCAAGGGTTGGATCGAGTGTGAGATATCGGGGCAGCGCCAGGTTCCTGTTTTTGGCGCCATGTTGGCTAGTACAACTTCTAGCCCATCTGGGTCGTCAGCCACTTTCGAAGGAATATTGGCAGGCGGTCTCACGAGGGGTGGCACTTTGGCCAAGCAGACTCTCCGCTGGGAGCTCTCGGTGAGTGACATTGACAGACCAATCATCAGATTCACGCCACTCGCGCTCGATGTAGAGAGCGGCAGGCAATCATCTCCCTGTCTGTTGAATCGTTTCGGTGCGAATGCAGTGGTTGGTAAGAACGGGCAACTCTTGGTCATCGGTGGAATAATTGAAGGCCGTGTTCTCCAAAACCACGATGAAGTCCTGCTCGTTGAAATTACGAGAGACAGCCTGAGCATTGCATATACTGCAGGCATAAATTCTCAGTCCATGCCGCGACCGCTGCTGCTTGGTATGTCTATAGCACAAAGTGCTGACGGACGAATTTTGCTCACCGGTGGTGGTGCAACCTGCTTCTCCATGGGGACATATTGGAACAAGGGCCATTACATCTTGGAATGCAACAGGCTAGGAGGTCAACAACCTATCCAAGGCACAGGACCGTCTTCATCTAATTGGAAGTTCTGCCAGACCCTGGAACTGACAGACACTCCAACACATCAGCCAAGCACCATAGCATCTGGCCATGCTGAAAAGCCGGCATTAAAAGCCATACCAAGAGTCAGACTGGAGAGCCCGTCTGCCTTCATCGAGATTCTGAAGGCAGGAAAGCCCGTTATCATCGAACGCGCCGACCTTGGCACATGTGTCAACTCCTGGACAACCGATCACCTGGTGAGCCAAGTTGGGAAGGATCGCAGGGTTGTAGTGCATGAAGCCGCAACATCCAAGTTGGACTTCACCTCCAAGAATTTCAGCTATGTGACTAAGGGATTTGGAATGTTCGTAGAGGAGGTGGCTCGAGGTGGCAAGATGTATCTGAGAGCCCTATCAGAAGCCAGCCCAACAGATAAACCGGCGGTTCTAAGCCAGGACTTTCCCACCCTGGCAAAAGACTTTGTATTACCCCCGGAGCTAGCCTTTGTGGCGGAGAACATCTTCAGCTCGGTACTAAGGATCACGGGCCCGGTGAACATGTGGCTACACTACGACGCAAGTTCTACACTCCACGAACGTTTTTGTGTTCCATCCGCTAAACTTTTCTTAGGTTATGGCGAACATTTATTGTCAGTTAGTCGGCTCCAAGCGGTTGATACTCTTCCCACCATCGGATGTCACAGAACTGTCGTTCGCTCCCGGGGCTTCGAGCTCCAGCCTAGACGTGTTCGCGGAGTTGGACTCGGTGTCATTAGCAAACACCCATCCCCACGAAGCACTTCTGGGCCCTGGAGACGTGTTGTTCCTGCCGCCTCTGTGGCTACATACGGCAGCCCCAATGAGCGATCTAGGCGTGGCTGTGAATGTCTTCTTCCGCAATCTGGAGAGCGGCTACTCAGCTGGTCGGGATGTGTACGGGAACCGCGACCTCGCCGCATACGAAAAAGGCCGACAAGATGTTACTCGAATCGTCAACGCATTTAGCAAGGTGCCCGAGGATATGAGGGGGTTCTACACAAGAAGATTGGCGGGAGAACTGTTACAGAAACTGCATGAATGAGCTCCTCATCACCGAGGTCGTTAGGGGAGTGGCCCACAGCAGATGAAGCAGCCGACAACGATATGCTAGGAACCACAGACCAATCGGAAGCCAAAGACACCATCACCCTATTCAATACATCCCATGTGATTTGATGACAGTATTAGCTGCTCTAGTGAAGCTGTCACTTCGTAGTTCAGACTCGCCTTTGTGAGCCTAGCGATGCTGTTTCTTCGCAGATCTCCGCCTCAACCATCCGTAGCCCCTATATATCTGATGCCCGACCTTCTCGTCGGTATCCCGGGCATGCTCAAGCCCACCTCGTCTCAGGCCGCCAGGTAGAGCAAACCACAAAAGAAGAATAAACACAAATACAGCCAAGATAATGGGCTGTAGGACCTCCACTCCCCTGCTCGATGCAATTGCGCCGACGGCGAATGGGAAGATGGCCGCTCCGCCGCCACCGAGAGCCGCCGCGAACCCAATGGCGGCAACGTGATAGTCGCTCGGAAGCAGCTTCGTCGCCGCCACCACGGCGGCGGGGAAGAGCGGGCCAAGAAAGAAGCCCTCGAATGCCACGAAGATGGCCGAGGCAATGAAGCTGGGGATCAGCCAATACATCAACTGCAGCGCGATGGACAGCAGGAGATAGATGGTAATAGAAAGCTTCTCGCCGATCCTTCCAGTGATGAAACCCAGAACTACCCGGCCAACCGTCAGTCCCAGCCAGAAAAAAGTCACCGTCAGGCCAGCCGGGAACGCCTCTGCCCCCCTCACCACAAGCATGAATGTCACAATCCAGCCTCCAAGACTGACCTCGGCTCCGACGTAACCGAGGAAGAAGAAAGCCACCAACCAGACGATGGGCGATTTGATGACCGTTCGCGTCGTCGTCCTTGCCCCTCCAGTAGCATCGGCATGCGTCGCTCGGTAGACGGCTCCCGTGGCACCCCAGAACACCGTCGTCGCCAGGAGTGACTCCAGAGCGGCTGCAGCAATCATCACGTAATAGAACTGGTACCAAGCCAGGCCCTTGGTGACCATGGCCGTGGCAATGAGCGGACTGATCGTGGCTCCCAGCCCGTAAGACCCATGCAAGAAGCCCAGCAGCTCGTTGGCATTCTCCATGTTTCCGATCCACGCATTCCACGCACTGTCCTCGATGCCGTTGCCAAGCCCAGGAAACATCATGATGGGCGGAAGTGCGGCAAACGGCGGGTGCAGACACATGGGTATATAGCCAATCAGTCTGGATAAGGGGGCGATAACAGCCACGCCACGCTGGCCGAGGTGATGGTGCACGAGGTTGTTCGACATGGCCGCGACGAAGTAGCCGACGAAGGAGGAGAGGAAGAGCAGCGATACTAGCGTGTACGAGATGTCGTAGTACGTCTCGATATACGGGATGAGGGCCCCGACACAGGCATCGTTCATGCCCATCACGATGAACGAATAATTAGTGACGATAAAGCGGTAAGTGTTGATCCGGGGCTGGTTCCAGCGCTCTAGCGAAGGTTTTGGCCGCTGCTCTGGTGCCTCCGTGTCTTTAGATTCCTCGACATCACGATCTTTGCCATGTATGGTTGGTTCTTTCGCCCCCAGCTCTCTTGCCGCCGTTGGCTCATCTAGAGCAGTAGTAACTGGAGCAGCCGTAGACATGGTGGCGGACGTGGCAAGATCCGAGCAATCAAGCTATGATGGTATGTGCCAGGCGCGCGAGTATCTACAATTCTAGAGTACGAGTCTGGACCGGGGGAATTGCTATAGGGCAGCCTCTACATCAATCGGAGCCAGCCAGCCCGGGCAAGCTTCCTCACTTCCTGTGCCCAACTGGCTCCGAGGGCGGCAGGAGTCCGTTCGAGGTCCGCCCGGAGCATGGTGACCGCCCATGTCGGAGCTCTTCGTGTGTGCCAAGTCAAATCTTGGACGATTGATAGGCCTGTCATGTCATAGAAGTGGAGAGCGTTATACCAACCACCGAGGATTAGCCAGCGGGCCCGACTTGCCGGCCTCAGCGCTGCTTGTGCGTCGCTGGAACGCTCGCTCTGTACCTGATCCTGGAATTCTTCGCGATCTGTGTGGGCAGAGTCTTGTGAGTCCTCCCTGGTGCGTCTTTCAGATCTGTCAGGCAGTGGCACTAGCAACACAGTCATTAAAACTGTGTTGTTACTGGTGGCATGAGGCGGCTTAGGCCCACGATGTGGTTAACCGGCTTCGTCGTAGCCAGGATTGAGCCTTTGTCATCAGCTCGAGGGTGCACTGCTTGGCCTGAGGATAAATTCCCCTTGGCCAAAATAACAACCGAGCCGTGATGTGTACCATTCAGGATGAGAACCTATTGGACAGATTGCCCAAGCCTCCTTGTCTGTTTGCTGCCTTTGGCTCCGTAATCGTGAACACACCAGCCACCCCTGGAAGGGAAGAGACTCGGTCTGCACGGTAGAGAGCATGACCAGTATGACGGGAAACACAACTCTTCGTCGAGCGGTTCTCTTGTGCAGCTGAGGCAACGAGCTTACACTGATCAGGCCTTGGAATCCCCCTCTTCCATTCCCTTGGTCTAAGCGAGATGGCAACCAACAATGACTGTACCACCATCTCGACGAACCGTGAGGGATCTTACAAGCTTCCGCCATGGGATGCCACGGCCGCTTTCTCTAGGTTATCTCTTTATGCCAGCACTGAATGTTCCCCGATGTGTGCTTCGGTGGTCTGAGGTGAAGAGGGGGGCCGCTCGAAGGAGTATGTCTACGGCACGAGCATATAGAAACTCGGCCAGAGCGGCTGGCACCAGATCAAGACCTTCCCACAAGAGGCGCTTGACGCTCGGCTGACTTGCCATATTCAACAGTGTCAATTGGCAATGTGCTAGCGACTGACACAGACTCTTGTTTCCTTTGACAGGCCTTTGAAGAGGTACCATGCCCAGCCGGCCGCTCGCGGTTGAATGAAAGCTTCTGTGTAGTGGCTGGTTCGAGTCTCGCAAGTGTTCATAGCTGAATAGCCGTGCTAGGTCGTGACGTCTAAGCGCCGGCTAATGGACTGTAGAAGAGCTTCCTGGGTAAATCGTATAACTTGGCATTCATATTGCTGACATGGAAGACAGCTCGTAATGCTCAAGTCCCCAGCGTAGAGCTCAAGGCGACATTTAGCCTTTCCATCCGATGCCGGCTTCAGCTCAAAATTCATCCGCACAGGCGATGACTCGGCTCGAAATTGCCTGATCTCTCCGCTTGGTCACGATCACTGGTTGGAATGGCTTGATGGTGTCGGTACGGAGTCTTAGCTTGCAGTGTTCATACTGTGAACATTTTAAATATTTTTATGCGGGAAACACCCAACTTCCGTGGAAGCAGTGACATGGATAATACGTAGTAAAGGAGCCAGTAGGGAATGCCCCGAAGGGATCTGGCAATTGATAGTCTCCGTTCCGACCCGTGTCCGTGGCGGAGTTTGGAGCGAGAATCTGGGTCGGCTTTCAGGCTGAGGCCGAACCTGCAAAGGACCGCCTGTGTTATCTCGAGATATTCACCTCGGTCAAACAGTGAAGAAGCGTGGAATATGACCGTGAGAGCGTTTGCTGCCCAGGTGGTGATACCATACTAGTCTGTCTGATATGAGCGGACTCGAGTAGGCTGCACTGTCTCATCCACTGGAGCACGTCGCAATACAGAGTCGAATCTACGCGGAGCATCTCGCTTTCTCTCATTACCAGCACGAGGCAAAGGGAATGGCTGGGGCTGTTTGGTATGCGGCGAGGATCAGTTGCCAAGAAACAGGCGCAGCCAATATCCTCTGCTGTTTCGAGCTTGGATGTAATAATGTTGCCATGGCCAAGTCTTCCCTGTTTTCTGAAATGCTCTTCGGCGTGAAGGGTGCTCACTTGAGCCAGGGGAGGTCACCTTGGTTCGGGATCACACCACCAAGAGAGGGGAACATCGAGACTACATTGTCTTCCTTGCGCCGATACTTCGTGTCCGGCGCCAGATGATCACCTGTACTTTTGTAACACGTTGCAGGGGAGGGCTACGCCTTCGTGTTACCAAGAGCCCCGAGCCGCAGATCAGAAAACCCCCGGGGTCGCCAGGCTGAGTCACCACGTGAAGTGCCATTTGTCTAATCGTCATCTCCAGATTCTGCGTAATGTTCGCCATCGAATGTGGAAGGTCGGAATTCGAGGCGCAAAAGATCAATCGGTTTATTGGATTTTGCTCGCCATGCACAAGACACAATACGTTATTTCGCTGATGATTGGTTTGTTACATATCGGATGATACCCAATCTGTTGTCAAAGGGCCCAGGTGGCACGGAGGTGACTTGGGGGCGCCGCATCCGCCGCCGGCATGACGCAGTTATCAGCCCTATAGGGCATATGGCAGACGCTGCATGGCGCGTGGTTTGGGCTGCTCATTGTAGTAATACGTGTTGTTGCATCAACACTGGCCAATTAGGACGACAGTTTCGTCCTATAGTGCTTCCATCGGTACCCTCTTCGGCCATAAGGCTGCGGTGGGCGGCTATGAACGACCATCTACCTTGGCGGAGCCTTCCGGCTACACAATGTACCATATCATCCAGAGAGGCTCTTGTTGAAAGTACGATACATTGGCCTGACGTGGACGGGTGTAGATGGTCTGGAGAGTACGATACATTGCATGTATAGCTCCGTGGTAGCTGCGGGTGAAGCACCGGACATGTCTTGATCGGCACTTCACAACAGGCGTCGAGTCGAGTCGCCTGCAACAGAGACTTGAAACGCTACAGCCTGCCTTCGATTCACCTACCTGCTTGCATGAGGTCCGAGGTAGAAACTTGAATGCTCGGCTGTCGTTACCCGCCAGTTAGAACTCACCATCCAAGGGCTTGTGTAGCTCGGTTATATGGTGAAATTGGTAGATAAAACTAATAAAAAAAATTTTATTATTTTACCCGAAGGGTTGAGATTTACAACTAACAATTTACATGATTCCCCCCTCATACAAATGTTTTCGAGCCCTTTGTTTGAGGGATAAACTGTGTATATGTGTATTTGCCACGATTTCACGTGCTGTAAGGGATTTCTAGCTCGCATCTTTTGCCCGTATTGTCGATATGCACAGGGCGTATACGGACAGGTGCATGGGTGAATCCCACCAGAATTATAGACACATGTAGGTCGACCTACATGCACTAGCATGCAGCGCTGATGGAAGAGCAGGCACTCGACATCTCCGAGTCTACAGGATGGGCTCATTGTCCACTGGCGGTATTGTCTCTGGTTTCCATAGTACGGACCGCACGACGGAACACGTTGTATATCAGACCCGAGCAGATGGAAATGCAGGACAGAGTCATGGCGGAAACTGGCAGCATAGCCTCAGCATCAATTCACAAGATCTAGTGTTTGCTCAGGACGGTGCGCGTGAATACGGTCGAAAGGGATGCGCCCCCCCACCCTAGTTGATGACCTCACGCTGGAGACCAGTTGCTGTATGGGTTATGCCTATCTATCGCTAGTCGATACCTTCTGACCCTAACGCACGTTCATAGTCGTCTGATCTCGACATGCCAAGCTGCACCTCGAACTTCGTATAAACAGGGGAACATGACGGATCCTCAGATGAATGCTGCTCGAGTAGGTGTAGCAAAGAGCACACCAGCCCTAACCGCGTCGATCATAGCTTAGACCGTATATGCAGACGAATCGTGGACTGTCGGGCTCGATACCTCCTTGGCCTAATCGTATCCCGTACCACTCGTCCTATGGGGAGGGCCGACGAAGCGCATAGGCAATCGGCCTGGTGCGTATTATCCCCCAGGCGGCGGCCGGCACGGGTCACGTGTAAATCCCGTCCGAGAGTCGCACCGGGGTCAGCGATGGGCGAATCGCAAAAGAGGCGTTGGTTCATCAGTGTCAACTTGATCATCACCGATTATCAGCAGCAGGGCGGTGTGGCCAAAAGTTCTCTACATATTGTTATGTTGTATCCAACACAGACGGGAGTGCCAAGCGGCAGCTTCATCGCAATGTGGTACGGGCAAGGCATTGCAGAGGGACGGCTCGGCGCAAAGAGGGTCTTCTCGGAGCCTTTGGACACCAACGTGGCTGAGCAGTTAGTGACCAGGGTAGCAGCGGCAGTAGTATCTGGATTCTCGTCCCCGCGTTGAAGGCTGTCGTTGGATGGAGCACTCGTCCTGTCGCTGAGTAAATCAAGCCACGTAGAAATCGGTAGTAAGGGCGCCTTCCGTCGCGACAATTGTTTTTTTATTATCACGACCAAGCTTCAGCCGATGCAGATTTCCATTGCAACATTTATCTTGGCAGCGGAGACGCCGGGATGAATAATTGCAGGCGTTTTGACTGACTTGTGCAGACTGCCCACTTCTATAGTCTGCCGGTGGGACGGGTCTCTCTGGGGCGGCGATCAGATCAGGGGCGGGGAAGCGTGGTGACTCTGTAAATCGGACCTGGCTGCTGCGTTAAGGTCACCGCTGGATCTGGAAAACCAGCTGTCGACCTCCCTGCTCGGAGCTGGAACGGGGGTTGGTAAGCCCAAGGACGACAGTCTCTCGGGACCCGATTGGCCCTATTCGCACCCGCAAGATCCAAGCTGCCCAATCACAGGGGCCATGGACTGCTCCGGGACTGGGGAATGGTGAAAATCATAAGTTGACCGCTTGTCCGCCGGCCAAAGGGCGGATGCGATAGCATCGCAAGGTGGGGACCACGAGCTCCATCATGCCCATCCCAGTTACGGCCGAGCTCATGACTGAATCCAAAATGCCCTAGCAAATGGAGCCGGCCTTATGAGAGGCCTGTTCCTGGCGATGGGTTCGTCTTGCAGGATTTGTTGCCTTTTTGCGTCAGGCCTGAAGGGCGGGATTCGAAGGCCTGTCCTCAGGGTGCATATGCCATGTGCAGCGCAGAACCCACGGGGGTGGTGTTGAAGAAGCGGAAGAGTACATAAGGCTGAACGCGTGTCAGCACCTTCTTTTGGTTGGCCCAGGCCAAAACCCGATGCAGTAGCACGCCCGCCAAAGAGGGCATGTAGGGGACAAGATGGAAAGGTCGCCCTTCGCATGAATCTGCACTGGGCCCGTGATGCTGTAGGTATTTGCAAGTATGAAAATGCACAACAACTTCCCCCAGTGGGCCAATCACGTGTCATGGGCCATGCTGTGCACCTGGACAGGAAGAGCTGCTGGTTCATGGTAATGAGCGCAACGTAGATAGACCTTGAGACATGCCGTTTCTCATTCCCTCGGCCAGTTAGTCCATCGTGCCTCCGCAGCGAGGCACAAGTTCGAGAACATGATGAGCTGGTGATATTCAAGTGCCGACAGCGTTGCCATGTCAGGCTCGCAAAGTCAGAAGTGCACTTTCAGCACCCTCGATTGATTGGCGGCGACCGTTGCACTCAGTCTTACCCCAGGAAGCCACACTTTGATCCTCTCTGGCCTCTCCGCTAGCTGCAACTTGCACTCTCAATGTACCACATCAACCTTGATGCGCGCGTGATTATGCACATACGGCCCTGTCAGTTGTTTCTGATCCTCCTCTCGGCTGCGTGCTGCAACATCGGAGACATGAGAGCTACTCCATGCCGCGGTTGGGATGACCACGAGCCCTCGTCATCGTCTATTGGCAATCAATCTACACTAGAGGAGCAACAGTTTGCGATCGTTATCACATGGGTGCGTGCGTTTGCGAGCCACGGTCCCGAAGACGGCTCTTTCCATCTCGGGCGCGCTTAAATCGCGCCGTGTACCGGGTCTGCCTGGCTAGGGCAGTGTATGTCGCCTGAGCTCTGAGATCTGGGTACCTTTATAGGGCGAACGACGAGACCACGTTTCACAAGCTCTCCGTTACACGACCACGACAGCAATTTCAACAAATGGCTGCGGCCGCATGCCGCCCCCGTTGAGCTGCAACAAGAAGCGGGGGCCAAGAGAAGTGCCCTGAACCTCCCGGCTTTTCCTACAGTACATTAGGAGCAAAAGCTGGCTCAGGCTAGTTGGCAGGCGCGTATTGTGTACGGATTCAGTTAGTTGCACGTATGTCCATTGTTGGTCTGGGTGGGTCGAGAACAACCGGACCCAGCCCCGCCAATATGTATGTATACACTCGACAGCGAGCCAATCGTGAGCGTCCCATGGGAGCTCCCCCTGTACCAACGGTCGATAGTCTATTTTTGCCAGGATAACCTGACTCTTTGCAGGGCTGTCCTGCAGTGCACTTTGCAAAAGGAATGCATTGGTGTCGAGTGGGAACTGCTCCAAGCCGTCCTTGCCAACACCCTTTTCCTGGCTCCCTATTCTGCCCTACCCAGCGAGAGAGCGCGCGCATCTGTCCACAACCCACCCGTCTCACGCTCGCTGGACCGCCCATGCCCTGTGAGTGGCAGAACCACGGTGCTGGACCCCTCGCTGATTGGACCCCTTACCTGCCCTTTTCGCCCTCCGCTCACCTTCCTGTCTGAGTGGCATGATCTTATCCCCGTTCGGACGGCAGCGTCCCTTGGCACCTGATACACATGTTTCCGCACTTGGCCATTGCCTGATGAAGGGACGCTAGCGCCGATTCAGGATTCCGCACATGGTTCGCAAACGCCTGAAGCAGAGCGTTCGCTTCGCTCCCGGTCGAATGAGAGATTCCCGATCCCGTCTGCGAGGCGGTGCTGTGCTGCACATTTGCAACACCCGTGGGATCGGTCTCGCTACACCCACGCTGGCAACAGGTGCCGAAGGATCCAACGAGGAAGGATTCTGCTCGACCACCCGTTGGCCCCATGTATGAAATAACACAGGAGCTTGATCACCGTGATATGCGTGCGGGTACCCAAGCTACATATATTTCAGGCGCTGTGCCAGCCAATTGCATCATCGGGAACGCCACACCCGCCCGTGACAAAACGGCGGCCGCGTGTAGAGTTGGTTTCTAGTCACCATTTGGGGTCACTCGTACGTGGCAATGAATGGGTTATGCAGTTCGTTGGTGGAATGGGGAAATGAATTCCTCTTTTTCGTCAAGTTGCCTCTTATCGTGGTATCTAGAGTTGCTCATGCGCCCTGAGCCTCGGTCCTGTCCTTGTGAACCCCTTTCCAAAGCGTGAGAAGAAGAAGAAAAAAAATGTTGCCATGATCGTAAATAGTACAAAGTGGCCCAGGGAGACCTGCGAGTCCCTGGCGCTCCATTCCCACGTGGTTAGCCCTCCCAGTGGGCCATTTTGAGTAGCCCGGTGAGGGTCTCTGATATATGCAGTATAACGAGATTGGAGAAAACGGCACTGCCCCTTTTATGGTGAAGCTCTTCCGTGCGCAAAAATAGCACTAAAATCCGCGCCGCATCAGGGAAACAGCCGGCTCCAGCAGGTTGGAATTTGAAAGGCGGGGGCGAGAGTTGGTCATCGGGGGTAGTTGCGTTGGTGGTGCGAGAAGGTTTGACGTAGAACGCGAGCCGAATGAAGAGTCGTATTCCTCGGAACGAAGATCGAGAGTGCCAATGTCAAACCGCTTGGAACAGCCGTCTTCCATATGCCTGCAAGTCAGTTAGCAAGACTGATCGTGAGCAGAGCCCAGTGCGGGATCGAACCCACCTCCGGAGAGTATCTTTCCTGGCGAACATCCGGTTGCAAAAGTCGCATCTGTGGTTCTTCTCCTTCATATGGACACTCTGGTGATGCCTCTGGAGGTCCGTCTTCCTGACGAATCTTTTGGAACAGCCCGAGGACGTGCAGGGGAAAGGGTACTCCCTATTTTCGTCGTGTGTCTCCAGGTGGGCTTTGTAGTTGTAGCTTCGGCTGAATAGCTTCCCACAACCCTTCACCTCGCACTGGTAATTCGCCTCCTCCTTCGTGGTGAGCCTGCGCGGCCTCGACCGCGGTGCTCTCTGTATCCGGTATGGCTGCCTGTCTTGAAGAAGCGAAGGGGCCTGGGAGGCCGAGCTCGCTGCATAGCCATCCTGGTCGAGGGATGAATACTCAGATTTGGGCCAGGAGCCGGACGCGGCGTCCGACAGGTATCCCGAGCTGCTCGCTGCGCTGCTATACCCGCCTATCTCCACGGGCAGGGCGGGTCCGGCATGGGGCGACGGATATCTCGACGATTCTGGGTCCGGATATTCGCTAGCACTCTCCATCTTGACCTGGGGTGGCGGAGAGCCGCTGGGTCGGTACGAGAAGACGTGCCGAGGAGCCGTGGCTGGCGAGTGCGATAGTGGCCTCGCGAAGGGCTGCGGGCTCAGCGAACCGGCAGGCCCCTGTGTGTGCGCCGTCGTATAGATATCATTCGAGTAAGAGGGATGAAGGGTGCTGTCATAGCCAGTAAAAGTGTCGTACGAGCCTGCAAGGATGTTTGGAATATCTGTTGATGTCGTGGCATGCAAGAGAGATGCGGTCCACTCTGCTGACGATGTTGCGTCCAGCGAGAGCGATTCCGAGTCTACGTTGGGATCCATTCCGCACGATTGCTCATAGAGTGTGGCGAGTTTGTAGTGAGATTCGACCAAGCCTGGCGAGGGGTAGTCGGTATTTGGCGAAGACACAGGTGATCTGCTCAGCGGCGGAGGCGACAGATCCATTACGAGGTCAGCACAATGTTCCCCGGTCCGTGGCGGTAAAGCGAATAGATGATATGATATATGTGGTGCTCGCGCCGTAAGAGGTCGATGAACAGCAGCAAGGGCCTTGCAGGTGGGATCACTGCTGTATTATGCAGTTCATGTAGCTGGTGGGTGGGATATCGTGAGATGGAGCGACTCGGCCGCGACAGTCGTCTATCAGGGAGGAGTAGCGCTGATAGATCAGGAAGCAACACATGGAAAAACACACCCGAGGCGTTTGCGATAGCGGGCGCCTAATTGGGGAAGACCAGCAAGGGGCTTTTTAACCTATGTCGACTTGGCTTATACAAGACGAGAGGCTGACACTGAGACTAAGCGCGACATGCCACGGCAGACAGGCACCGGCAAACTTCTATATACATATGTTCTGAGCAGAGGGCAAGGCTTCTGCCTGTTGATCAATTTTTTGGGTCGAGCGGCATATGAATAGAGTATCGAGAGGTGGGTAAGTGGAACGGCCAGGCACGAGGCGGCCCCTCTTGCTGGACCCCGAGAATACTTGGGGCATGTATGCGAGGTACTTCGATCGAAGCGAGAAGGGAACGCTGGGTACATGCGCCCCATACGTAACTAGGTAGTGTGTGGGTATGGACAAGACTGGAGGGTCGGACAGCGTTGCTTCGGTGGTGACTAATAAGGCTGGGAGGGAGGACCCTTGCCAGACCTAGCCCTACCAAGGGACCCCGGCCGCCAGCCCCCAGCTACCATGTACGTACTTGCATCTCAAAATTGTCTGGTGTTGCGGCCATGGGCCACCCAGCATGGCATTTTGCTGGCTGGTCTCATTGGTGCCCTGTGCGGACCAATCCGGGCCTTGGTTTATTCTGAGAGATATCATCGCCCAAAGCTGCCGAGAAGGATGGCGTGACTCTGAATTGGCCAAGGAATGGCCCCAAACGAAGGCATCTCTCGTGTCGCCAGTGCGTCCCAGAGACGGGCAAGCCATCGCCCGCCTTCTCACATCTCGAAAGTTGGCTGTGGCAAGCAATCCTGGGGATAGTTGGTGTCACGACATGTATGTGGGGGTGGGAGAAGACGGCCATGAGCGAAGATTGGATGAACACCGGTGACTGGGAACTCGGGCAGGGATCGGTCGGCTGTAAACGGGAATTACGGATCCGAAATGCGCTGAGAGTGCTCAAGGATATTGTTAGGCCATGATCAGGTATGAGATCACTATCAAGATTAGAAGCATTGCATCCACCGGCCAGCTCGGACTGAGTCGTCGCGTCGGAATCCCGTCGAGGCTTTCTCTCACCCCTCGAGCGCATAAAAGGATGCAGAGTTTAGTCGGTGCTGGATCATAGCCCACGCACGGGCTCAAGCGAAATGAGGTTATGGCTCACGTACCCAGTCACGATGTCAAACAAAGGCCACAGAAGTTCGCCGAACTTGACATGCTTCCAAAGACCACCCCGGCCACCATGGACAGTTGGCTAGCATGTAGCGAAGGTGGCCGGCCAGTGGTGTCAACAAGCTTTCATATTGGCGATGCACAGCGATCGTTCTTCCTGCGAGGCAGATTCGTGACAGCGGGGAAGATCGGAGCCCCTGGCCGTTGCCAACGGCCAGAGTTTGGCACGTTTAAGCTCAGCCACGCCAAGAGCTACATTATGGACGTCAAACTGCTTTTCTCCCTTGCATCACTCCAGTCCATCTGTTATTCCCCGCGGGAGGCGTAGAATTATGCTCCGAGGTGTCGTCTTTTTTGTGTCTGTCTTCCTTCCTTCCTTCCTCCCTTCCTCTTCCTGCCCCTTTATGTAGGACGGAAGCATTCCGCTGTCAAAAAAGGCATGCATGTATCCACGATATGAGGGTGAGCAAGGAAGAGCATAACCTACTGACCGACCATCTCACAATCCATAAACGCACGGGATCGGTGACTGCATTGTCGGGAAACCTAGAATTAGAAGCCAACGCGCTCCTCTCCACGGTCGATGTGACTCTCCAACGTAGGATGCCCCGTACGGGGGGCGTGTGTGGTTTCTGTCTCCAGTGGCCAGCATAGCGGTTGCGCAGTTGGGATCAGAGTCAGAATCAACATCAGATCATGGTTAATTAATGACTCGTGCGCGGACCCGGCGCTTGTTCTCAGCTGGCCCTTTGTCACGGCGGCGCGCAGGCCGGCTGATTCGAGTCCCGTTAGGTCATCATGGTCCATGATGCACTTTTGAGTATAGCACTTTTCTGCTAACAGCTATAGCTAGGAGCGACGATGCTATGTATTATGCCGGAGCTCGATGCCACTGCTATCAATCTTGTCCAAATTGCCAAAAAGAGAGCATGCAGGCCCCACATCTCCAAGGCGCTACGCACGGCGCTAGTGTGAAAGTACCGCGCAGGAATGGTCCCACCAGCCTGATCCACTCTTCTTGTCGAGCTCCCATCCGGCCTGCCAGGGAAGGATCGATGTACGTACATAGTATGACTGCTGGAGCGGACGCTACCTCAGGGCAAGAGACAACAGGATCAGGTACAGGTACAGACACAGGTACAGGGGCGAAGCCAGACCTACATGAGATACACGTAGCTTTGGCATGCGTGCTAGTCACATGGAGTCCCATATCATTGGGTCACATCATGCGAAACATAGCGACTCACTGCCCCAAGTCCTCGAACCTAGGCCTCGAAGGATTTCTTCATCAAATTCCTCCCGCCTTGGGATCATTCTCTAGACCCGGCTTCGTGGCTCGGGAGCCGGGGTGGCAAGGGCTGAGATAAGGCAGCGTTATGCCGTGATCCCCATCGTGCTGCGGCAGCCATTAGCTGGGAACCTTGCCCGCATTGGGGTAGTTGTTTCATTTTAAGTCCATACCGCAGAGATACTGTAGTAGGACTTACGTGAACGATGGCCATATGCGCTCCATTCTATGACCCTTTGCTGCATGCTGCAGGGTTCCGCTCCAAGGCGAGATGATGATAAACAACACAGAGCTGACTGATATCGAGCTAGATTCTAAGCCTTCACAACTAGACTCTGAGCTTCCCAGACCACCCTGTACGAAGGTCTTGATGACCTTTGATTAGCACCATTACGGGCAATCATGGTGGAGGAACAGAGTGGCCACACCTACGATGCCGGTCCTGCATGATTCTTGGTGTTAAATCTATCTTTTTCGTCTCTCTTCCCCTTTCCCTTCCCTCCTTTGTTTGTTTTTCTGTGCGTTTGGCCCTCGTTGCCCGCGTACTCCGAACCTGCTAGAGTGCCTTTAGACAGTTTAAATAGGTGGTGTATCATTGTTCGTATCCGGAAACCGAGCCTATTTATAGATCTGGGGAAATTTGCAATTACCATGGTTATGAGGAGGACTGCTATGTATAGTAGCAAAATCTACGGAGAAACTGCCTAGGGAAGGATATGGAGCCGTTCGCGGTAGTTAACAACCACGTGCGAGTTGGGATATGGTACATGTCAGCACAGCCAATCACTCCTGGCTCCGTACATGAACCATGCCAAGCATAGTCCATTGCTAGCCACCCAGGTCAGTTGGCCTTCGTTCTTGTGGGGTACGGCGTGCTTGAGGGACAAGGCTCTTTCCCGAGGAATCGGAAAGTCAGGATCCGAGCCATGGGGTTATAGTTGCGGTCATCCTGGCATTAGCGTTATCCTCCCTACTATGTCTGTTTCCAAGTCTAAGTGTAGGACGTATGTTATTGATTGTAAGGAAGGTAGCCCTCTTTCCCGGTCACGTTGGTCTGCAAAAGCAGCTCCCCATTCAGGGACAATGAATTTTACGTGAACCTTGTGAACGGGCATCGTGAATCTGGTAGGTTCGGGCCGGGCCCGATAAGCAGGCAAGCATCGGAAGCGCCTTCCGTTGCCACTGGCCTAGGACGACGGAAACAAGCAGCACCAGCTCCCCGGCCACCTTATGCATATTATATACGCATACCAAGTACGTAATGCGCATCATGGGTTATGAGGCCAGACAAAATCCTCTAATCTATGAACTTAATCCAGCAGCCAGTGACAGAAGACATCCAGAGTTCTATCTAGTGCGAGACTGCAAAACCTGGAACCACCCCCGTTGTTGGTAGAAAAATCGACTATACAAATGTGTTCAACGATGATGTTGATTTCGCTGGAGAAATCCCTTGCCACCTGAAAAAGACCTAACTAGCAATCCTTCACCGTGTCACCTTTGGCTTATGATCTAGAGGAAGCACCCTGCGTGACGGAGCAAAATAAATTCAAAAGCGAGGTTTCGTCGACGACCATCGCTGAATGTGTTGAATGTAGCCCCCGTTCTGCCAGCACATGTCATCATTGTTGAGCCATGTTGTCAATTAACCGGTCAAGCTGCTCGACAAGCCCGACAAGTGCCATGGATGGCTGCAACGTAAATATAACTATGATGAAATATTTCCTCCCAGGCCAAGTGGTGTACGCGTGGAGATATAAGGAGCCTTGGGCTGCAAGTTGAACTCACTCGCCTGCAACAATAAGACGATGGATGTGACCAAAGCACTATGTATGTAAGTCGGTTTTGTCCCCGTTTACCACCCTCTGGAAATGTTACTAGAAGTAAACAATGGCCAGCCGTCAACTAGCTATTTCAGCTTGGTCATCTTCTACGTGCAACTCAGAGCACACTGATATATGCGTTCCCCTCTATGTCCGGTGCGTGTCAGTGAGGTGGAAGGACGGAGAACGCACGGGCCATTACGGCGAGCAGGAGTGGCGGTGCTCTATGCGGAAAATGTGGCGCGGGGGACGACTCCAGCTTGGACCAGCGGTGATTCATGCCTAGAATTTTTCCAACATTCCAGGCGGCAGTGAGCAGGCTTGGCTTGTTTCTGACGATCGACATATTCTGCGGCTGAAGTTGTGCCAGGATGAACGAAGCGATCCTGAATTGAAGCACCTCTAGCCTTGCCAGGTACTGCACGCGGTTGACCCGGATGCTGCAGGCCCGCGAGAGGGTCCAGAGTGGCTGGAGCTACTACCGAGCAAGAAGAGGTTCAACAATACCAACCGAACTGAATATCAACCTTCTCGTTCCTGCCTGCCGTATCGGGACCATTATTTCGTGGTCATCATTCGTGACATCCAACTCGGGCACGACATAGCTCGAGCCCCTAATTCACTCCCGAGATCATCTGCGACGGGAAGCACCTGTGCACTTGCCTCGCCGTTCGATCCAGCTAAAGGTCATTATCAGCACATCCCAGCTCGCCCCGGATTCCAATCACCGCCCGGTCGACCTGGAAAAGAAACTCGTTGTTTGGCGAGGATCCAAAAATCGCCGCCATGCTGTTCTTCATTGACAAGCTGCCGGTGCTGTTCCCGTACCCGCGCGTGTACCCCGAGCAATATGCCTACATGTGTGATCTGAAGAAGACGCTCGATGCCGGGGGCCACTGCGTTCTTGAAATGCCTTCAGGCACCGGCAAGACCGTCTCTCTCCTCTCACTCATTGTGGCGTACCAACAGTACTACCCCGAGCATAGAAAGCTAATCTACTGCTCGCGTACCATGTCTGAGATCGAAAAGGCCCTGGCCGAGCTGAAAGCGCTGATGAAGTTCCGTGCCGAGGAACTCGGTCATGTCGAGGATTTTCGCGGCCTGGGGCTGACCAGTCGGAAGAACCTATGCCTTCACCCGTCAGTCAAGCGAGAGAAGAGTGGCGCAATCGTCGATGCCAGATGTCGAAGTTTGACGGCCGGCTTCGTGAAGGAGAAGAAGGAGAAGGGCGAGAATGTCGACGTTTGTGTCTACCACGACAACCTGGACCTCCTAGAGCCGCACAACCTGATTCCCAATGGCGTCTGGACCCTCGACGGACTTCTTCGGTACGGGGAGGAGCACAAGCAATGTCCTTATTTTACAGCGAGACGGATGATGCAGTATTGCAACGTCATCATCTACTCGTATCACTACTTGCTGGACCCCAAAATTGCGGAAAGAGTGTCGAAAGAGTTCTCAAAGGATTGCATCGTGGTTTTCGACGAGGCTCACAACATTGACAATGTCTGCATTGAGTCGCTAAGTCAGGATATCACCGAGGACTCGCTTCGGAAAGCGACCAGGGGTGCCCAGAATCTTGAACGCAAGATCAATGAGATGAGAGAGACGGACCGGGAACAACTCGAGAGTGAATACCAAAAGCTGGTGGAGGGTCTTCGAGACCAAGACGAGGCGCGGCAGGAAGACGCCTTTATGTCAAATCCAGTACTCCCAGACGATCTGCTGAAAGAAGCCGTGCCGGGAAACATTCGGAGGGCAGAACATTTCATCGCCTTCCTTAAGAGGTTCATCGAATACTTAAAGAGTCGAATGAAAACGCGAAGGGTCACCTCGGAAACCCCAACCTTCTTCCTCGATCACCTGAAGGAGCACACCTTCATAGAGAAGAAGCCGCTACGTTTTTGTGCCGAGAGGCTGACGTCCCTGGTCAGAACATTGGAGCTCACCAATATCGACGACTATCAAACCCTACAAGAGGTTGCCACGTTCGCAACCCTTGTGGCTACATATGAGAAGGGCTTCCTGCTGATCCTGGAACCGTTCGAGTCAGACACTGCCGAGGTACCTAATCCCGTCCTCCATTTCACCTGCCTGGATGCAGCTATTGCCATCAAGCCTGTCTTTGACAGGTTCAGTTCTGTCATCATCACTTCTGGTACCATCTCTCCACTGGAGATGTACCCCAAGATGCTCGGATTCAGTGCCGTCATCATGCAGTCTTACACAATGACATTAGCTCGAAAGTCATTCTTGCCCATGATCGTTACCCGTGGCAGTGACCAAGCACCAGTATCAACAAGCTTCCAGGTCCGGAACGAGCCCAGCGTGGTGCGCAACTACGGCAACCTCCTTACCGAGTTTGCCAGGGTGACCCCGGACGGGATGGTCGTCTTCTTCCCGTCATACCTCTACATGGAATCCATCATTAGCATGTGGCAAGGCATGGGCATCCTTGACCAAGTCTGGAAGTACAAGTTGATTCTGGTCGAGACACCTGATGCCCAAGAAACGTCTCTGGCGTTGGAAACATACCGCACAGCCTGCTGCAATGGTCGTGGCGCAGTGCTGCTTTGTGTCGCCAGAGGCAAAGTATCAGAAGGCATCGATTTCGACCACCATTACGGACGGACAGTGTTGTGTATGGGGGTGCCGTTTCAGTACACCGAGTCGCGTATCCTGAAGGCCCGGCTCGAATTCTTGCGCGAGACATACCGCATACGAGAGAATGACTTCTTGTCTTTCGACGCCATGCGACATGCTGCACAGTGCCTGGGGCGTGTGCTACGAGGAAAGGATGACTATGGCATCATGGTGCTGGCCGACCGGCGCTTCCAGAAGAAGCGTGACCAGTTGCCCAAATGGATCGAACAAGCTATGCAGGAAGTTGACGTCAACCTTTCCACCGATATGGCGGTGTTGGCTGCGAAGCGCTTCCTCCGCGACATGGCGCAGCCCTTCCGACCAAAAGATCAGGAGGGTATAAGTACATGGAGTATCGATGATCTGAGGAAACACCAAGCTCAGATGGACGAGGAGCGCATCGCAGAGTTGGAGCGAGAGCAGGAAGAAACCATTGCACAGAGGATACGTTCACAACAGGCCAGAAATCTCACGTTGGATGATGACTATGATATGGATGAGGACGACGAGAGGGAGCTGATGGAGATTGACGGGATGGCGTGAGAAATTGAGACTTATGGTATAGGTGTGTCCCACGGTCTGGTCAGACCAAGCAATGTGCGCTAGTTGAGGACAAGATACAAATACGTTTCCTGATAAGAACGATACACCCGCCACACTCGTAGGCACAGAACGTCATGTTTCACGGTTTGATGATTTCACTATCACTCTCAAGTTTCCATAATCTCTCATGCGTGTTGAGTTGCCGTGCCGTAGGAGCTACCATGCATCCGCTGAGCGCACCGGACTGGGGAAAGGGGCGGTGAGGTTCTATAACGAGCTATTCGCCTCCTGTCATATCTTCCTTGAAAATATACCACAGCCGAGTGAGTAAAATGACGACTGCATATTGGCTATATGACACAGCCTTGACAATTGAAGCACCATTTCGCGACGCAAATTTACGTGCCACGAATATTGATGTTATACAATAAACCCCCGATCAGGGACATCCATGATACTAGGCATCTCGGGTCGTGTAGCTGCCAATCATACACTAGTGACGGCACCCCTTCCTTATACATACGTCACGTTCGGCTTAAACCATGCTCTTGGCCAGATTCCAGAAGTTCTCCATCTTGACTCTGGCAAGAAAGCTCCGCGCGTCCTGCTCCGTTTCACAAACGCGGCTGGAGAACTTGGAAAATGCCTGGGCCTTGACCTCTCCTGCAAAGACTAAGCGGGCTTCGTTGGAAGACATATCTTTCAGGTTCCCCTCAGCGTCTGTAGCCTTTAGCCATTCCTTCAGCTCGTGGCTTGTCTCCTTGTGCTTGTCCGGCGCATTTTGGGTGAAGTCAATGCGATCTTCCACGAGCTTCCGATACTTTCTTGCTCCGAACGGACCTGCTTCGCATATGCAAAGACAGAACTTGGGACACAAAATGAGAGCGCCAGTGCAGCCGAGCTGCTCCGCATTCTTGGACAGCTTCCAACGTATGCTCCCGTTGGACAGGTTGTTGATCTTGTAGACGAGCAGGTGGACTTCGCGAGCCACGTCTTTTTCCTGGTTCCGTGCAACTTTTTCGGCCTTCTCTTCTTTGCTGAGCTTCCTTTCCTCGTTCTCTTGGAGATGCTTATCCTTTCTCTCGGAGATTTCTCGGCGCACTCGGTTTTCAGCCGCCGATGGGTCCAATATAGCTTCGTCACCAAGGACCTTGAACATGTTGTTCAGAGTGACCTTGTTAGGCTGAGGGGGCAGAAGACCCAGGCGCTGCTTGGCGCGTTCCTCGGCCATGACTGCGGCTCGACGCAGCCTCCTCACTCGTTTCTGCTCCTTCGCAGTCAAATACATTGGCTTCGCGGCGGGTTCTCTTGTGCTGTCGGACTCGATTGGTACAGGATGCTGAACGAGGGCATGTATCTCATCGATATTGGTGACATCGTAGTTGTTGTCCCTGACAAAGCCTTCATCGTACCACTCAACCTCTGGCGGAGCATCGATCAAGAAGTTCTTCTGCACATCAGCATCTTCGTCGGCGGCCTTTTGCGTGCTTGCGGCGATCTTCTTCTTGAGCTCGTCTAGTTTCTCTTGCCGGCGAATGGCATTTGCTTGTTGTATGTACTTTCCGGGATCGTTGAACTGCAGCTGCCGGGGTTGTCTCGGGGCTGGACCTTGGAGGCTGGGATCGTAGTAGGGGTTGGCCTTGACTTCGTCCGGTGAGGGGCCAGAAAGGTCGAGCTGCTTCTGTTGCTTCGACTTCGGCTGTGCAGAGGACTTGGCCCCGTCATTCCGGCTCTGCGCAGATCTCTGCTGTAAGCTGTTGTTTCTGCTGGCAGGCTTGGGCGCGTTGCCAGCGTCTCCCAGGAGAGCTGGGTGAAGAGGCACATTGAGACCTGAGGTCCCTTTCGTTGAGCCGGCGGTAGGCGCTTTGTTCGAGCTTGTGTTGATTGCTGCAGCAACCCTTGCCTTCAGGGCGGCCAGTCTCTCAGCGGCACTCTCGCCACCTTTGCTGACCCGAGATGAGCCGTTCTGAGGCCCCAACGCGGGCGAGCCGTGGCGATCCATGGAAGAAGAGGGTGCGGAACGGACAGTTTCCTGAGCTGGGCGTAGTCCAGAGGATACCCGGGGGGAGGGCGCGGCAGCAGGGCGCGGCAGCGAGGCGCAGAAGTCTGCGCTGTCGTGTGGTGATCTGAAGCTGCGAATATTGATCGATGAAATGGGCGTCTGGGCGTATTGGAAGAGAGCAGCACCTAATTATTTGGAGCCTTGGGCGTTCCCAGTCGAAGGAGATTGAGACAGATCAATAGTGGGGAATGGGCGGTAGGATGCACGGGCCAATTCCTTTAACAAGCCTACGGGAAACTGCGTTCGTTGTAACTAAGGTACCTAACGTACTGTAGCGTCACAGAACAAACCAGTCTACTATGGTAACCTAGTTAGCTCTATAATTTTCCAGCTCGCCTTTCTGCCGCGGCCGACCGCCAATTTTCTTCAGCGTGCAGCTCCGGCTTCTCTCAGTCTCGCTTTTTTTTGCACCCCACTTCGCAGAGCAGAGCCGGAGCATTGGGGAATGCGCCGCTCGACATTTTTTTCCCCCCCTACACTTCACGACTTGATCTTCGCAATTGGAAGAGATGCACCACTGAAACTTCCGGGCCATTCGCCGGCCTGAGAGACTAGGATTCAACTGAGTGTCAGAGTACATCGCCTGGACCGTAGAGCCAACGTTGGACATAGTGCATAGTGGTGCGCAACCAGCTTGCGCCCTCGAATTTCGCCATGAACATTTCTCAGCCTGTGTCGTCTGTCATTGACAGCGTCGACTTTGACTTCCTAGCACCAGACGAGATCCGCAAGATATCTGTCAAGAGGATAGAAAACCCAACCACGTTTGATAGTCTCCTAAATCCTACCCCGGGTGGTCTGTATGATCCCGCTCTTGGGGCTTGGGGTGACGCCTTGTAAGTACTTTCAGCACCTCCCTGCTCTGCGGCCTCTGTGCGCTGGCTTGTCTTTCAGCTTGCCCTGACCAACCTTCGGCAGATGTACAACATGTAATCTAAACCAGTCGAGTTGCCCGGGCCATGCTGGACACATCGACCTTCCCGTGCCCGTCTACCACCCCGTTTTTATGGATCAGACTATGCGATTGCTTCGAGCGCAATGCGCCTACTGCAACAGATTTCGCATGCGGCCTGCCGATTTGGCTCTATACAAGTGCAAGCTCCGTCTGCTCCAGTTCGGCCTCATAGATGAAGCCATCTACGTGGAAGAAATCACTCCCAAAACGAAAGACATCGCTGGTATCGACCCGGTCGAGATCGACGATGAGGCGGAAGACTCTGCCCACATGACCCTTATGCGGGAGAAGTACACAGAACACGCCATTCGCGGACATAGAATAAGTACTGCGGAGATCAGGAAAGGGAAACACGAGGGTGCTTATGAGGCCAGGAGAGAGCTGATCAAGGAGTTCCTGAAAGAAATGACCAAAGGCCGGAATTGCCAAACCTGTAAGGGTGTCTCACCTAGTTACCGGAAAGACGGCTTCATCAAGATTTTCGAAAAACCGCTGTCAGAAAAGGATGCCGCTAAGATGGCACAGGGCAGCTTTAAAAGAAGGGACGCACTGGCTATTAGACAGCAAGCCAAGATGGGACCGAGGAAGAAGGCTCCCGAGGCGGATGAGGGTATCGCCGACATTGATCTTTCACCGAATGAGGACGAGGTCGACGATGAGGAGAACCAGGAGGATGAGGGCGAGGGTGAGGACCTTGATGAGAACGGCGATGTCGTCATGGCCGACGCCGCCATGAAAACACCCAAGTCCTCGAAGTATGTTGCGCCGCAACGCTACGTCAGCACGAGCGAGGTCCTTGCTCGGCTGGAGCTTCTGTTCGAAAAGGAGCAGGAAATGGTAGCCCTGCTTTACAACTCGCGGCCTCAAAGCAAGCTCTCGAAGCCCATCACGCCTGCATCTTTTTTTCTACAGACCATCATGGTCCCGCCAAACAAATACCGCCCAGAAGCTCGGCAAGGGGATGGTGGCATTGCCGAAGCCCAACAAAACTCCCTCTACAAGATGGTACTCAACGCCGCTGCCAAGGTTGCGCAGATACATCGTGAGATTGCTGCCGCCGCAAAGTCGGGCGCCGACTTTGAGGGACGGAACAGAAACTTCACCGAGCTTCATGAGGCCTGTGTCGCGCTGCAGAACTGCGTCAATTCCCTGATCGACAAGGATCGAAACCCTGTCCGTGGCGCTGCCGGAAAGCGAAACGAGGACGGCATCAAGCAGAAGTTGGAAAAGAAGGAGGGTCTCTTTCGAAAGAACATGATGGGCAAGCGTGTCAACTACGCTGCCCGTAGTGTCATTTCGCCCGACCCCAACATCGAAACCAGCGAGATCGGTGTGCCTCCCGTTTTTGCCAAGAAGCTCACCTATCCCGAGCCTGTGACAAGCCATAACTTCAGGGAGATGCAACAGGCCGTCATCAACGGCCCTGACAAGTGGCCAGGAGCCGCCGCAATCGAGAACGAAAATGGCCAGATCATCAACCTCAAGAAGAAGTCGCAAGAGGATCGTGTGGCCTTGGCGAATCAGCTTCTGGCTCCATCGAACCATAACCAGAGCGGCATGAGGGGCAAGAAGGTCCACCGCCATCTCGGAAATGGCGATGTTGTTCTCATGAATCGTCAGCCTACCCTGCACAAACCTTCCATTATGGGCCACCGCGTTCGCGTATTGCCGGGGGAGAAGACCATTCGCATGCACTATGCCAACTGCAACACATACAATGCCGACTTTGATGGTGACGAAATGAACATGCATTTCCCCCAGAATGAACTTGCGCGAGCTGAGGCAATGCGGCTTGCCGATACCGACCACCAATATCTCTCCGGTACAGCAGGCGAGCCGCTCCGAGGTCTCATCCAAGATCATCTTTCCGTCTCGGTTGCTCTATGTAATAAAGACACTTTCTTTGATAAAGGAGCCTACCAGCAATTGGTGTACAATGCTCTTAGGCCGGAGCATGGACATATCACATCCGAGCGGCTGGAGCTTGTGCCACCTGCCATCATCAAGCCCGTACGGCGGTGGACTGGCAAACAGGTCATTACCACAATTCTCAAGAATATCAAGCCAATTGGGTTTGGCGACTTGTGGCTTACTGGCAACACAAAAGTGCCGGCAGATCGGTGGGGCAGCAAATCAGAGGAGGGATCCGTTCTGTTCCAAGACGGCGAGTTCATTCATGGCATTTTGGACAAGGCACATCTTGGGCCAAGTGGGGGTGGATTCATTCATTCCATACACGAAACCTGGGGCCCGGAATCTGCCGCCAAACTTCTCAGCTGCATGGGCAGATTGCTCACCAGGTATCTCAACATGCGTGCTTTTACCTGTGGTATGGACGATCTGCGTCTCACCCCCGAAGGTGAGAAGAACCGGAAGAAGAAGTTAGAAGCGGCTTCGCGTGCTGGGCTGGAGACGGCTCTCAAGTTCGTGAGCTTGGACAAACATACCGACCTCGATAGCCGTGATCCGACCCTCTTGGAGCGGCTGGAGGCTGTTATGCGAAACGACAGCCAGCAAGAAAACCTCGACGTGCTGACGAATGCTGCTTGCTCGAATGTTTCAAGCGGTGTGACAATGGCGTGTCTGCCGAGCGGTCTTGAGAAGCATTTCCCAAAGAACCAAATGCAGTCGATGACCATTTCCGGAGCGAAGGGTAGTGGTGTCAACGCCAACCTCATTTCCTGCAACCTCGGACAGCAGGTCCTGGAGGGCCGGAGAGTGCCGGTGATGGTTAGCGGGAAAACACTCCCCTGTTTCCGACCATTTGAAACAAACGTTCGAGCTGGTGGGTACATTGTCAACCGCTTCTTGACTGGCATCAGGCCTCAGGAATACTACTTCCATCACATGGCCGGCCGTGAAGGTCTGATTGATACCGCTGTCAAGACATCGAGATCCGGCTATCTGCAGCGATGTCTAATCAAGGGCATGGAAGGCCTTAAGGTGGCCTACGATACCTCGGTCAGAGACTCGGACGGGTCTGTTGTGCAGTTCTTATATGGAGAAGATGGACTGGACATCACGAAGCAGAGGTATCTCCATGATTTCGGCTTCGTTCTAAGAAACCGTGCTTCCGAGGTCGCCCAGCTTTCTATTGATGAAAGAGGGTGGGATCAGGACATATTCTCTTCCAAAGATTATGTTCAGAAGTACATGAGAAAGGCCGTCAAGGAGTCGAAAGCGAACGATCCCCGCGCCCGTGATCCCATCACGGCCGAGCTGAACCCCAACCGCAACGCTTTCGCCACGTCAGAGAAGTTCTACGAGAAGGTCACCGAGTACATCAAGAACAATCAGGACAAGCTGCTCAAAGAGAAGGGTGACAAGAGCAAATCAACCGACCTCATCGCTCGCAAGTACGCCGAAATTCTTCTTCACACCAAATACCTTGGATCACTGGCCGAACCTGGCGAGGCTGTAGGTATCGTCGCTGGCCAGTCTGTTGGAGAGCCGTCGACCCAGATGACGTTGAACACCTTCCATTTGGCTGGTCACTCGGCCAAGAATGTCACGCTGGGTATCCCCCGTCTGAGAGAAATCCTGATGACGGCAAGTGATCATATCTCTACGCCCTCGATGACTCTGATTGCCAACGCTGAGCTCGGCTCTGAGAAGCTCGAACGGTTTGCGAAGGCGATTAGTGAGTTGCCACTGTCGTACGTCACAGATGGCGTCACCGTCAAGGAACGTGTCGGCAAAGGTGCTGGCTACCGTCTGGCAAAGACGTTCGACGTGCGGTTGCAGTTCTTCGGATCACAGGACTATGCAGACACTTATAACATCAAGAAGTCCGACGTCTTGGACGTTGTATCAACAAGATTCCTGGACAGGCTCGAGAAGCAGATCAAGAAGGAGATCAAGACGAGAGGCGACAAAGACAACAATGCCCGCCCTGAAGTCGGAGTGAAAGCTGGCAATGTCGAGATGGCCGCCCCCGACGCAGAAAGGATCCGCGATGAGGATGATGACGACGACGATGAAGGGGACGACGATGCTACCAATGCTAAGCAACGGGCGAATCGCGCCGAAGCGGTGTCATACGGCCCCAACGATGAGGATGACGACGAGATCCAGCAACGTTTGGAACGTGAGGCTTCGCCCGATGGCGATGATGAACTTCCCGAGGATGAAGGATTCGGCGGCAGCCCAGAGCCTGAAAGTGGCGACGAGGCCCCCGGCAAGACGGAAACGGCCACGCTCAACAAGACTCGGCAGGCAGATGTCATGGAGAGATTCAGATCAGTGTCCCGCTTCGAATGCGATGAGACCAATGGCGAGTGGTGCGACTTTACACTCGAGTTCGACGCCAACATTCCCAAGGTCCTGATGTTGGGCGTTGTGCAGGATGCAGTCCGCAAGACCCTGATACAGAAGATTGATGGTATTGGCGAATGCACCTTTGTCGAGAATGAGCAAATCAAGGACCCCCGGACTGGCAAGCAGAGCAAAATTCCCGTCATTCATACGAATGGAACAAACCTTCAGGCCATGCAGAACTATGGAGACTTTATCAACCCGAACAAAACGCAAACCAACGACATTGCCGCCGTGCTGCGGACATATGGAGTGGAGGCGGCCCGGAACAACATCATCCAGGAACTGACAAACGTCTTCGGGGGGCATGGCATCAGTGTCGACAACCGTCACCTGAACCTGATTGGTGACTACATGACCAGAAACGGTGGCTTCACGCCCTTCAACCGCAACGGTCTCAAGGGCAACGTCAGTCCCTTTACCAAGATGAGTTTCGAAACCACCTTGGCCTTCCTCAAGGACGCCGTGCTTGACGGAGACTGGGACGATCTCACAACACCCAGTGGACGGATTGTGATGGGCAGGCTAGGCAAGGTTGGAACAGGCGCATTCGACGTGCTAACGAGGGTACGTCCGAAGGACGGAAAAGATTAGGGGATATAAAGATGAACACTTGATATTCGCATACCTATCTATGTCTGGAGGAGACTTGATAAGTAAACGGGGAAGAAAAAAAAGTGGGAGGCAACGGAGTTAGAACGGCCTTGCTTTGGTTTTTTTTTTTCCCCCTCCATCTGCCAGTTTGATGTAAATAGAACGGATACCAGCCAGCCGCAGTGGCGTAATAGATAACTATTTCACTTCCGATGCAACCATGCCCACTACTCGGGCCAAAGTGTAGAACTCGACGTATCTGCCTGGTCAGCCCCTGGCATCCACGGCTTCTGTCGCGTCAGTTTCTCGGCGAGCCAGCGGGCGAGTTCCAAACTACCCGGCTCTACATTAGTGACAAACAGCAGCCAGCGTCATCTTGCCCTGTCAGGTGAGCCGTTGGGTGTTTGATCACATGGAAGAAAGCTGCGACGTGTCTGGGGCTTGATCAGTAATCTCTATGTGTTGGAGCCTTGCGTCCTTCCTCTCGACGACATTCCGCTCAACGACCATCTCACCAGAACATCCCTGCTAGCAGCACCATTGTCAAGAACTCCACGCTGAAACCGAGGTAATCGTGTAACTGGGTGTTTCTACGTGGAAAAAGGCTCATATGATTTATGCGCGAGGAATCCATAGTTCTTGGTATAGCCACATCAACATAGTCATTTCTTCTTCGTCTTCTTTCCTTCCGAGTTTCTGGCTATTGTTTGGTCTCTACTGCGCAGTGCAAAATGGACCGACCAAAGATAATACTCTATGTGGACATGGTTAGTCCACTCACCTATGAAGCAATCTACATCCTGCAAGTATGTCTGCTCCATCGGCAATTCGCACTACCAAGCGACGGTTGCAGCATGTCTAATGGCTGCGCAGAACGAGTCAGTATTCAGAGACATTCAGATCACATATGTGCCAATCTTCCTTGGTGGGCTCTTGAAAACGGTACGTGTAGACGGCAGACCAAGTGAGCCGGAAGAGACCAATAGACCACTTACGGAATCTTGCAGTGCGGCAAAGACGCCGCCTGTCCATATCAAGAGTGAGCCCCAGCAGCACCAAGCCGCCGTCCACAGGTGCTTCTCTCGCAGCCCCTCCCTAGACCCCAATCCACTGACACAGTCCACAAACTGCAAAGACAAGGACGTATGGACCATTCTGGAGGACGTGGTGGACAGGGAAGCGTGAGTTTGCGTGTCCTGTCGAGCTTCGGATAGCCACCCCAACAACTCTACGGTCGACGAGGACAACGTGGAACAGAGCAGGTTAACTAACCACCGTACCGTACCGGGGCTGGTCGTTTTGGCTGCATAGGTAGTCATCGCCCAAGCCTCTACCGCGGACAAAGAGATACTTCAAAGGAACAGGGAAAGAGCCTTCAATGACGGCGCATTCGGGATCCCGTGGTTCATGGTGACGAATTCACTGGGTAATACAGAAGGCTTCTGGGGGGTCGATTACATCGGTCAGTTGTCGCAGTTCCTTGGCAGCTTTCCAAGCTCTCTGCGACGGCTTCTCGATGCCATGTGAGAAAAGCAGATCGAACTACAACCATGCGGCAATAGATAGAACAGCCTACTATCTCCTAGATCTCAGAGAACCAGGCAAGAAAATGTACTTCGCGTAAGGCCATAGACAAGTGTCATAAGCTTGAATTGACGACCATTAAATAAAATCATGCGAAGCGAGCATGAAGCAAGCGCCGGAACGAGAAGGTGCTAAGTACCAACATTAACCATCAACCCTGGAGGCGTGCTGTCCCGGAACACTACCCAGTTTAGTGAGCGGCGCACAAGACAGCGTCCCCAGTCGCGTCCAGTCCAGTCGCGTGTCAATGTTGTGTTGTGCAGGACCGTTTTCCGGCGGTGTGGTGCGTATCACGGTTGCAAGGCAGAGAAAAGGCGAGGTGGTTTGTTCTTCTTAAGTCATTCCTTTGTTCAGTATTGCGGTGGTATGTCCCACCCGCCTAGACTGATGTACAACAAAATTCCATGCAAGAGCGCTGTCTGTCACTCTGAAAATCAACCGCATCATAAACGCCATGATTATACCATTGCCCTGTAGAAACCCCAAGTCGTCAAAGCATCCCAGTGAGTATCATGAAGTTGCACTTCCCTCCACTCAACCATCCATCAAATCAGAAGCATGCTGGCTGGCATGGCTTAGTTGCGCTCACCACGGAGGCGGCGGGCAAGCTGGATGTCCTTCTGCAGAGGTAGTTAGCAAGCTGTGATTGAAAGGGCGAGGCGGGAGTGTAAGACGTACCGACTGGATGGTGACACGCTTGGCGTGGATGGCGCACAGGTTGGTGTCCTCAAAGAGGGAGACGAGGTAGGACTCGACCGACTCTTGCAATGCACCGATGGCAGAGGACTGGAAGCGCAGGTCGGACTTGAAGTCCTGGGCGATCTCACGAACCTAGTAGATTGAATGTTAGCTCGGTGCTAGCGACGGGCGCGTTGGTGGGAAGGCGCGTCGTGACAGGCGCGTCGCGGCAGCCGATCGGCCTTGCGACCCGTGGAATGCCGCGACAATGAGACGGGCATGTGATTTTTAACTTACCAGACGCTGGAAAGGCAGCTTGCGGATCAGAAGCTCGGTGGACTTCTGGTAGCGACGGATCTCACGGAGAGCGACGGTACCGGGCTTGTAGCGGTGAGGCTTCTTGACACCACCGGTAGACGGGGCGGACTTGCGAGCGGCCTTGGAGGCGAGCTGCTTACGGGGGGCCTTGCCACCGGTGGACTTGCGGGCGGTTTGCTTGGTGCGGGCCATTGCGACTGATGGGTGCGATGGGTTTGGTGATGAGAAAGGTGATGATTGATGTGGTTGGCGTTGATGGTGGATGCAGAAGCGTGTTTGAGTGGATGCGGATGATAATGATGAAAGAAGAATGGTGTTGAGTGGGTGCGGGGGAAGTGTTAAATATGTGAGAAGGGGGGCGTGGGCGCCGGCTGATTGTGCAGCAGAGCGAGTGCTGCTGGCTGATTCGCACTAGCGCCCTTTTGGGAAAAAAGAATTGCAATTTGTTGCGCGCCTGATTTTCGGGGAGACAGGGGTGCGGTTCTCGACAACAAAAGCGCTTTGATTTGGCTGGGGTTTTTCGCGTTTGAAAGACGCCCGCTTGTTTTTTGATTTTTTGATTGGCCGGCGCACGCCAACCTCGTTCCCACATCGACGCCTTGCCCGATCCAGGCTCGCCAGCCAGCTGCACCAGCCCTGATTCGCCTGAGTCGAGTGCTCCCACCCACGGCAGTAGCTGCTGTTGCTGATTGCAGATTGCAGATTGCAACTCGCCATTGCGGCTGCAGCTAGTTTGCCCGCTAGCGGGTTGGCGGTAAGGCTGATGATGCCTGAGCACGACATGCTCGCTGTGGGCTGGCAGATGAGGTGCACATACTTGTGGTTTAGCTGCATCACACGGCGAAGTGGGAAGTAGCGACAAGATTGTCGGAATAGCTTCAATGGTAAACTTGGTCACGTCACGCACGGGCAGCCCGACTCCTCTACTACTCTCGCTACATTGTATCTATGCATCTCAATGCGTGCTGTGCTGACTGACAGCGCCATGCTCATCGTAACATACAACACCTGCTGCATTCCGGACAGACCCTCTGTGACCATGCCACCTATTCCGCAAAGAGGCTTCATAACTTCCCCGGATATTGGCTCCGGTTTTTGTCACAGGGACGTAGCATGAATAGACTGTGTCGAGACCCGAGGATGTGGGTGCCTCCTCAGCCTAGGGCCAGATACTTTTTTTTTTTTTTTCTTCCTTTTTACGTTTGCGGACGGGTAGAGAATCGGGGCTCTCAACACACAAGATCGACACGCAGATTCATGATTGGTTCGGCGGGCACGTTATCCTTCTCGTGAAGTCCAGATGTGAATATCATCCATCTCGAATGGCGTTATGACCGTTGCAGAAGTAAGCAAGAGCGGCCACATGCCTTGTGCTTCCAGAATCGCTTGGCCGGGGTGTGTGCGGGCACGGTGCTGCCTCACAGCGCTACAACTGATTATGCATAGCTCAAAGAAAAACAACGCAGAATGCAAGGGTGGGGAATGGGCGTTGCATTTTCCTCCCAGGAAATCAAAATCAGGCGCCATGGTTGGCTTGATTCATGGGGCCCGGTGTATGTGAGTGCCCCAGTCTGCGAGTCCCGAGCTTTATTATTTTCTTGTTCCCGATTTGGACGCGTTCGAGGTACGTACTGCTAGCTCCCGCTCCACTTCCGGGCTGATTCGATTTGCACCTGCCGCTCGGCCTGCCGATACTTAAACACGTCCGTTTCCCCACGTTCAACACCTTCCCATCTCTAATCCATCCAAACAGACGAACATCCATCCCATCACCAACGTTCTCAGCCTCATTCCCACCAAACCACACTCCCCAACTTCTTCACCTCTTCACCTATCAATATGACTGGACGTGAGTACACCCCCTCAATCCTCAACCCCGCATCAGCTTCGGTCTTGTCTCCCCCATGATCTGTGGCTCTTGCTATCCACCATCGCGACTCGTACTGACGCGTCTTCTCTGCAGGCGGCAAGGGTGGCAAGGGTCTCGGCAAGGGCGGTGCCAAGCGCCACCGAAAGATTCTTCGTGACAACATCCAGGGTATTACAAAGCCCGCTATCCGACGTCTCGCTCGTCGTGGTGGTGTCAAGCGTATCTCTGCTAGTAAGTTGCCCCACTCCTGCCTTGGCTTCCTCGCCATGTGTCTAACGCGTTCTGTCCCACAGTGATCTACGAGGAGACCCGTGGTGTCCTAAAGTCCTTCCTTGAGGGTGTCATCCGTGATGCCGTCACCTACACTGAGCACGCCAAGCGCAAGACTGTCACCTCACTGGATGTCGTCTACGCTCTGAAGCGACAAGGCCGCACCCTGTACGGTTTCGGTGGTTAGGCGATGGGTTTCTGTGGTTTTGTGGTTTCACGTCTGTTACGATGTCATTTCTTGCGAGGGTCACCATCATCATAAGTGACTGGTCATGATGAATCATGGGATTGGGTTCTGTTTTTGGGTGTTCTGAATCAATGTACCATAAAGGGAATGGGGGTCAACCATGTGGATTGTCCGAAGAGGCATAATCAATCCATCAATGACATTTGAGAACAAATCAACCAACCTACCTGTCTTCTACTGCTGTGACCTGGTGCTACGCGTCCTGTTCCACTGAGGACACAACACATCGTGCATTTTGAAATCTTCCGTAGTCGTGGAATCCAGGCATTACTACTTCCATAATTTATTGCCTCGTGGTATTAATCCGGATCGGGGTCAGTTGGACTTGAGCAATACATTACATACAATCCTTTCATGCGGAATCAAGTCAGTCATGGCGGAGTGGACGGCTCTGATTGCGAGCGAATGAGTCATGTTAGTGGCGTACGCTGATCCGTTTTCGCCACCCAAGACCTCCGATTACTGTTGCCTGATCTTCTTACCAGCTTTGTCAAATGAAAATGTGTCCGAATGCGCGATAATTGATGGGTGAATGTTGTTGATCAGTCAAATCAAGCACTTAAGTCTTTTGTACGGAGTGTTTATATAGTAATACCTTTAAACTGACGATAGTTTGTTTTATACAGCGTTTATATAGCTGGTTTCTAAGCATCTTAGCTTTGTCTCGGTATTTTTAAACCTTATTATCTAGTATAAGCTTTTATTATAAATTATAATTATTCTTTTTATATTTAATTAAAGGTAATTAAATTATTATATATATTATATAAATTGTTTTCTTTTTATAATATATTTAAACCATTTTACTTTTTTATATTTTAATTTTAACTTTTTTTAATATATTTAAAAATTTAAAGAAAAAAAAAAAACCCGAACGTTGTAAATTATAAACCCATATCAGTTTACCTATATATATTTTGCGTTGTACATATCGGATTATAACATGTTTTATAAAAAAAAGGTGTGTGCAAGCAATCACAGCTTATACCATTTAGCTGCACTCGTCTATCAGTGACTAAAAAGCCTTACAATTGCATACGAGTCAAGCTCACCGCAGCAGTGCGCCCTAAGACCAGTTCTCTGTGCTCTCGATAATCCCCATCAACTGGTGACGGGCCAGCTACCCAACCACCGAGTATTTGCGAGCCCAATTTGCACTAATGCTTGACTCGAAAGCTTCGATGTCCTTTGCAATATGTTGACGGCACTGCTTAGCAGAGAAAAATACCTCGTACGATGATGATAGCAATACACTGTACAAAGGTTCGGAAGCCCTGTAGTACAACGTATTCCATGCCAGCATGGTAACAGTAGAATAAAGCGTATGCTTACTGCCGTTAATACGCATCATGTTCAAATAATATACTGACCATTGCTGGACAAGGTTTCTCGATTGCTGGTTGTGATGGGTGCTGTCCTCATTACGTGATTTAAAGGTTGTCCAAGTAGAGGCTCCTTGAAGTCAAGAATAAAAAAGTTATATTATCCGTATTCATTTAGCGGCACTATTAATATAGATTAAACTCCCGTTATTGTTGAATGCAACTAGCAATGTCTGTTAAACGCCACCCACTAGCATATTATTGTTACTTTTATGCCATGGAAAGAGCATGTACGGAAAATACTCATACGTAAAGCGGCCCTAACGCCAAAACAGGCCGTAGTATACATCGAGTCACGAAAGTCAAAGGCAGTGCTCCCCAGTCATACTATACCTTAGGCACCACGCCTACCATGATCGACAACAGTCATCGTGAACCCACTGCCGACACACCCGAGCTGAGCTGTGGTACGCAGCCACATACTGATCGATGATCTTCCTACAGCGAGCATACGCGTCGAACTGTCACCAGGCCATAAGTTAGACCCTTGTACATTACCAACAAAAGCCCAAGAGACGCAGAACCGAGATGCAGTCCCCAGAAAAACTATGCCGGGCCATACAATAGAGCAAGCTGGGAGGTCGGAGGCACCACCGGCTCCCATGTCAGATGCCCGAGTCCGTACAATGAAGCCACAACAGTGTAGCCTGGCAACAAATTACTAATAATAGCTGAACGATTCAGCCAATCGCACCATACGCGTCAAGGCCAAACAAGTTTTTTTTACCCATTGTCTACGAATACACCAAGTTCGGAAATCAAGGCGCCCGGGTGGCAGACAGCAAATCAAATGCCGAGAATAGCGAGCTTCAGATATGGCTACGGGGCTGAGTCTCATCGGTTAGATCTCGCCTACCTATGCAAGCATCTGGCATTCAAAAGCAGATACAGCAAAAAGCTGGGATATCGTTGGAGCCATGTACACCCTTTTCAGAGAAGTGCCGTAGTTGACAGCTGAGCGCTGATCTCGGCAGCGTGTAGATCTTGCCTTGGATCTGGTCGACAGTTGAGTGGCGATAGCGGTTCCTGGATAAGTCGTACAAGGCATTGCATGAAGAATGTGGCTGTGCGGAAATGCTGCCCCGCTATTTAGACTCGTATGCACCAGTGACAGAAAGGCTCCGCAGATCTCCCACCCTGGGAAATTGGTCGGCTACCTCCAAGATCTGCGAGCAGGGCGACCTCTTCCCCATCTTTCCCGACAGCGACCGATGGGCGTTGATGGTGCTGGCAGGCTGAGGGTGGCAGTCCGTGGTAGCACGGCGTCGTCCTCAGTCCGCTCTCCCCTAGTGGACCGGCTGGCTCGACTGGCTCGACTCGACCTATTTCGGATTATACTGCAACGGCCAACCTCGGCCTCGCCAGTTTATGGCAGCTGCGTCAGTCTCGCGTGGGAAGCAAAGGACTGTACAATGTAGTCAACACACATTACATAGTTCCGTCAGGGCACGGCGCATCTGCCGCCCGTGGGCGTACCGTGCTACAGCATACATTCGAGCGACACCGACAGCCCTTACATCTGGACGAAGCCCATGCGACCAATTGGCGGGCCGGCAGGGCAGTGCATGCATCTCGCGCCAGACCTGCGTGGTCCGGACCGCTAAGAATCTGACTGCATTCGAAAGTGTCGTGGATTTGTTATTGTGGGTATATTGGTAGCATTATCGCAGGGTATTATGGAAGCCCACGTGACAAGACACAGTCCCTAGATATTACAAGCATGACTGAACATCAAATCCTCAGGGCATGGAACCACAAGAGGACAAGCCGGCGTCTCGCAGTGGATACATGCCAGATGCCTCATCGCGGCTTTCCGGCGGATAACATCTGTCCATCAGCTGTGATCACCCCACAACACCTCACCGAAAGGTCCGAGGGTATCGCATAAGTATAGTAGAGTGTATGCAGATCTGATACCATGGGACGCCTGTGCAGTGGTGCGGGCTGCCCTTATGCCGCTGCATAGTCTTGTTCAGCCGTTGGGAATCGGTGGTTCATCGGACATGATTTCAGATAGGCGCTGCACACGGAAATGCCAGTATCGGCAAGACCGAATAGACTTTGTACGACGCACAGCCACAGCAGTCTGCAGCCGGCCTGCATCAATGGACCTACGTATCGTGGGCGTGGTTTTGGCGGCTGGGCCCACCAATCCCTCCCCTAAAGGCCGGGTCCGGATCCTCGGGACAGCCCCCAATGCAGCGCTCCTGCATGCCGGGAACACACGCAACCCACAGGAAGCACCTGTCAGTTGGGAGTAGTGCCTTGAGAACTTGATGATTCCCTGGTTTCTGGTAGACAGACACACAATCACCCAATGCTGACCATGGCAAGTTGCTGCATGGAGAAAACTCTGGCACGCAGCCAAGCCGAGAGTGTTGGGTGGCATGTCGCTCTCGGATATGACATGGCCGCCCCACGACGGAGTCCGAAAGACGACACCAAGAGCGCGCTCTTACAAACCCGTCCCAAGGTCGGATTATCTATGCACACACCTACCACCTGAGTGGCAGGCTCTTCAAACATTCCTCCGACACCCCCATCATTATCATCGTCAATCAACCAATCAACACCATTTGCTGATTCATCATCGATCATTCATTAGCTAGGGTCTATTTGCGGAAACATCAGCATGACAGACGGCGGGAAATCGCTCTGACGCAGACACCGATAAGCGAGCGGATGACTGAGAACTCTATTTGCGAATCTGTGACTCGTACCGGGCAGATGGGTACGTTTCGATTATGCTGCAACACGCATGTCCTCGGAACTCGAAAATGGAAACTATAGTCAGCGCCTGATTGCATGAGCAACTCCGAGTCATAGCTCCAGGGCTGTCCATCCATGTTATGCTGATTAGTCATGGCTCAGAAGTATAGTAATTGCGGCTGGTTAGACGCGCAACGCGGCTGCTTACGTCTCGTCTTCCTGCTTGTCCACAGGGAAGATACGGAGTTAGTGATGACTGTACGGGCCGAATGGCACTCGCGACTCAGATCTGGTTGCTCGAAGCGTGTGCAGGTGCTGAAGAATGATTATCCTGCAGTCTGAACAGTGCAAAAGTTGGCGTACGACCATGTCAAGATGTCAAAAACATGCGCTGCAGGGCACCCTGCTACAGTACTAAGTAGGTCTCGGTGCATCCGCCGCTAAAAGCTCGCGCTCGCAACGTGTCATTTTCGTCCCACCTAGCTCAAGCGAAAAGTCCCGGAGCGAAAAATCGGGATTGCGTTTTTCGCGGAAGGGCCCGAATACTGTGGAATGTTGATTGTGGGCAGAAAGAAGAGCGAATGCCGTCCGTGCCAAGTAAGGCTTGTAGTCTCGTCGTAGAGAGGCAGTATGGAGTTTCACGGCGCTCGTGTGACATGGATACGAATGCAGTGACGATGCCGCCAGCCTGTGGAGCAGATACATTAAGCACCTAGCACTAGATCACCTGCTCCAGCTTGGGCTGTCAGGCACTGTCAGGCACACGATCTATGAGATTTGGGGGCCGCGATTGAATGGGTCCCTGGTCCAACGTTGCTTTAATGTTGCCTGGTCTTGGGCATTTTGCCCATTTTGTCCAGCGGCTGGCGGTTGGTTTGATGCGGCCAGCGCTCAGCCCTATTCGGGCTGACAGCCATACGTGGACCCTTCTCGCTAGGGGTGATGGCTTGCGGGGAAGCGTCAGCAGCTGACACAGGTTATGATGGGAAACACATTTCCGCATCTGCTTTACAGTACGCCGATGGCATTTTGGGACGCGAGTACGAAAAACGGCTCGCCTGCCGCCGGATATACCTTCCGAAAGGGGATTACGTTTAGAAGTCACTCCCAGCCCTGCTGAACCACTGGTGAGTTGGCATTTGGCATGTACACACGCATGTACCTAATTTTGGTTAACATGCAGCATGGAAGCAGATCTGGCCCTGTCCAGCGGAGCGTGGAGCGTTCGTGTGGCTTGCTCTCAAGGTTCGCCTGTGGCAGTGCTAGCTGGAGATAACTCAATCCGACGTGTACGTTATGCGGGTTGGGGAGTCTAGAGTATTCCTTGTCCCAGTATCTGGCGGGTCTGCGGCAATGATCGGCGGGAGATGTCGATAGCGGAATCGCTTCCAGGAGTGGGCTGGCTCCGTGGGCAAAGTATTCTGTGATGTGGGAACAATGGCGGGCACATGATTGGAAAGACGGCATTTGAGTTTTCCAAGACGAAGACGGGATTTGACGGGACTTGGTGAGGCCTGTCACAGGCACCCGGCCAGCGCGGTGGTACAGTATGACAGCCAAAAGCGCTTGCCGTCCCCCCGGATTCTGGTGCATGAGGATAAAATTTTGATTTTCTGGCATGCATCCTAAGCCCGTCGGAGACGACGAGGGACCCTGATCGAGTACAACAAACCCCGAAGAAGGAAAAAAAAAAAAGGTTCCCCCAAAAACAAGGGACCAGAGCCGTGCTAAGGTCGCCCTAAGCCTGCGGCGCGGGTCCATTACGCAGTGGTACGTACCGAGGGATGTGACACCTCCGGCGCAGGCGCTACGTCACTGGGGAGCCAGGGTCGCATGCAAGCCATGCACCCTCCAACATGCAAGCGGGAGAGGGTGGGCATCTCAGGTCGTCAGGGTCCTGGCCCGGGACGAGCACAGGAAGAACGGTCGATTGAGCTGCTGCATCGCTATTTAACATGTCCTATCGCCGCTGGGTGCCGCCGACTGACTCTGTAATCACACCATACCCATATCGGATACCGCCCAATACATCAAACAACTCACTGCTACTACGACTACACAACGTGCAGTTTGACACCCACGCCACAGACACATAAGCAGACGGACTACCCTGAGTTGGCACTGGACTGTTCGTACCAAGTTGGTCTAACGCCGACAGTACCCAACCGCCAGCCCCGAGGAAAGGGAAAAGGAGAACAGAAGAGTCATCGTCTACTCCCTAAGTGGGAAGAGTGGAACAAAGAGGCCTCGCTTTACAGGGTCAATGGCTGAGTCGACCACATGACCGGCCGTTGAAAAAAGAGTCTATCAAAGCGAGAGAAACTTAATCAGCCAGATCTGGTTTTCCAAGCGCTTCCAAGGCCCCTTGACAAGGGTCTTCTATCCAACTTTCACTACCCGGAGCGCCGGGTCCGCGAGACCAAGACAGTCTATAAAGGTCCCATCTCGCCACCCCGCGGCAGACCCCACCCTTCTCCCTCCCTACACAAACACTTATACACTAATCTCAAACCTAACGACATCATCATATACAAGATGATTCTTACCCACAACAACTACCCGAGGTCACATCACTTCTTTGTCCAAGACAACCACAACGACGCCCCCAACAACCACAACCACACTCTCGACAGCTTCGACTCGGATAGCATTGCATCGTCGACGCATTCGGCATACAACTTCCAGTCGACCAACTTTGATATCCCGCGAAGGCCAAACACCACCAACGACAGCTTCAAACTTCCCTTGTCCTCCTTCGACGCAAACACAAACGCTGCACAGAGCCTCAGCCAAGTGCCCGACCTCATGCCGTCCTCCGAGTCGTGGCTGGTGCAAAACTACCAGCAGACACCGAGAGGTGCCCAGCGCCTTGGCCACAACCGCGAGTCGTCCCTGTCATCACTCAACTCGAACGGCCCAGCTTCGCCATACAACGCAAACACCTCGAATCCCCATATCGCCATCAACGACTCGACTGACGGGTTTCATGACCTCACTGGCAGCGACAGCAACTACTCATATCAGCTCGGCAAGCCCATGGTTTCCGACAACTTTTACACGAGCATACACGGCCTTGGGAACCAAGGACATGGCCTGCCCGACATGACATTCGCAGATAGCCTGCCGACCATGGCGTCGCAGCAACACCATCAGCCCCAGAAACGGTTTGACCGAGGCTTGCTACCCGCAGCAGACGTCTCGTCAATTGGTTCGACTACGAGATCTCATCCCGCCTCGGTGGCAAGTAGTACAGTCGGGGGTGACTCACAACCTGCCACGCCATCATTTCAGGAGCCTGCCGACGATGACACGAGGAGGCGAAAGACTGGTGAGAATTCCCACTTTTCTATTAATCTACAGCATTTTCTCGATGCTATCCCAGACCATGACGAACGCTCAAGCTCATCTTTTGACACAGTTTTCAACAACGTTCCCAAGCTCGACCGCACCATGACGGACGTCTACAGCGACGAGTTGTACAGCCCGCATTTCACCATCACGTCGGCTTCGCCACAGCCGCACTCGCAGGCGGCCATGTCTCCCAACAGCGGTGTCTTTGCCGAGCGACTGGCACTTGCCAACAACCAGCACCTGAGCGCTGTGCAGTCGCCCGTGTCAAGCTCATCGCGCACCAACTCGCCCTTCCGCCAAGGATCCCCGCTGGCGCCGTCGCTGAACGATTTCTCGCAGCAGCCGCAGCAGATCCGCCTAAATTCGGCCCAGCAGATACGGGAGAAGCAGAAGCAGGAACGGGATGCCAAGGCACTGCGAGAGCAACTGACTCGGAGCGCAAACCAGCAGCAGGGAACGCCGAGCACCATCTCCCCCAAGGATGCCATGTTGGATTTCAACGACGCCGATGAGGCATCCAATTTTCCGCTGTTCCCTCCACAAGAGACCAACAACTTCGATTTGAACCAAATGAGCAGAGCTGTGCCCCATCAGCAACAGCAGCAGCAACAACAACAACAACAACAACAACAGCAACAGTCTCAGCCACCTCAGGTTCAGCAGCGGACACCGCTGCAGACTGCTTTTGACTTCAGCATGCCATCGAACCTTCAGATGCCGCAGCAATATCCGTTCATCTCACGACCTCGTCAGCAGCAAGAAACTCCCTCGGTGGCTAATTTCTCTCGAATGAGCTCGGCTGACACGAGCGGGTCTAGTGGCAGTGACGGTGCAGTGCAGAGGCCGGCCAGAACCAATGCGGATGGCGGAACATATACGTGCACGTATCATGGGTGCACTCTGCGGTTTGAAACACCCCAATTACTGCAGAAGCACAAGCGCGAAGGTCATCGCCAAGCCAACGCGCTGACTACGACAAGGCCAGCCGCACCTTCGCCGGGCACTCCTGATACTCTACTGGGCAGCCAAGCTGGACCGCACCGCTGCGATCGTATCAATCCAAGCACGGGCAAGCCCTGCCACACGATATTCTCACGGCCCTACGATCTTACACGCCACGAAGACACGATTCACAATGCACGTAAGAAGAAGGTGCGCTGCAATTTGTGCACCGAGGAGAAGACATTCAGCAGGGCAGACGCACTCACCAGACATTACCGGGTCTGCCATCCGGACGTCGAGTTCCCTGGCAAACACCGCCGAAGAGGTGGTTCTGCAGCATAACGGCGGGCGCTGGTGCGACGGCAGGACCCCGCGGCTAAGCTGGGCCTAGCTGGCGGGCGATGAGCGCATCTGGCTGGGTGCGCGCGGGTATACAGAGCGGGTATACAGCGACAGATGCAGCGGGTGGAGCGATTGGGCAATTCAGGGTCCAGCGCCAACGTCAATATGCAGGGACCTTGGCCGGGGCCCATACCTGAGCTAGGCCGCATACGGCAAAGATCCGACACCCGCACGTTCCTCTTCCCTCATGGCCCCGTCATTTTGGGTTTGAAGGGCGTGCTCCAGGCTCATCGTTCCCCCCATGACGTCAGGGCTGGGCCGCCTGGATCGAGCCGATCCCACACGGCGGCACCACCGACATCATCACCCGACTCTTTGACCATGACATTTGCACCACGGGCTGCATTCTTCCCACATGGGCTGTTGCGGGCAGCCCCAGCGTTGGCACTCCCATCATGCGTGCGCCAGCGCATGATGATGCCAGCACCGTCATTTTGTGGTTACCTCGGCCGGCTAACACCCCTCCGAGATGCCCTTCCCGTCTTATGTTCATATCATCATCATCATCATCATCATCATCATTATCGCCAAATCAGGCGCGCGCCGACTTTGGGGGATCGTGGGCCTTTCCCCCTCCCCTCTTATGATTTCTTTACCTATTTGGTACATGCCGCTACGTACGTCGCATGTACCTTGTCACGAGTTCTGGGTATAGACACAATGGCATCATCGGCTCGGATCAGCGTGTTTCATTGGCATTTCTCTTCTAACAAAATTCATAATGCTTTTAATTGCATGTATTTATATTCCACTGTACATATTTCTTACCCCTCCATACGCCACAATTAGAGCGCGCCCCCTGACATATGCCCTGAACGGGAAAACAAGGACTTGTATGATATGGATTGATGCGAGAGATTCGATTGGCTACTAGAGAAAAAGAAAATGAGTGTGATGGGACATGACGACTATGAAGGCAGATGGAATGGTCCCAAACCGGGCAAATCGCTGTACGATGATGTATCACGGTAGCGCAGCTAACGCTGCGGGTCGGAGCTGGGAATAATTGTTTTAAAGGATATACTCAATTTAAAAAAAAAAAAGGAACTTCTTGGGTAATAGTCAGTCTCAATCGTACATCAGTGCCGCGACAATGACAAGAGATCTATGTCATGTCGTGGGACCTTCCTGGGCATACTCCTTCGAGCGATCCAGCGACCCAGCGATCCCCGTCGCAATGCAACTTCGGCCAAGTGTTCAGAGTGCACCATCTGCATCCTGATAACACAACCCTTCCGCAGTGTCGATCTTGACTCGCGAACTGGGATGATAAGAACCCTATCGTAGCAACCCCGGCTTTTTGGGTACGAGCTCCAAAGATAGCAGCGAACTGCGTGCCGGCCTGTGGGCCTGGTGGTGAAAATCCAACAAATGAAGCCCAGGCCCCTGTATCGGCAGTTCCGCAGCTTCCACGGACTATTCTGCAGGCGGGCGTGTTCCGGGTTCCTGTTCCGTATCTTCCCTGCTCTTCCTCGATCCCGAGATTTCACCAGCCACATCCGATGACGAGGAGCTGGGGAGTGCAACCTCGCCTACTAGCGGGTCTCGCCACCCCGGGACAAGTTTAGAAACTTCAGGAACGATCGATCAGCGTTCTTTGCAGATAGGCAACGGCGGCTCTGACCACTGACAATTGGAATGGGACAAGTCGTTTTATTTGGAATTTGAGTGGCTATACCAATTTCCCCTCTGATAGGCATTCTTCCGGCCTAATATACACTCGCATGTGTTTTGTCTGCTTTGTAGGAAGGAGGTCCAAGTGGGAAATTGCACAGACCCACCCACAAAGCTTGGTCAATACCACCAAATTCAACTATAAACACTAATTACTTCAATTGTGCAATTATTATATTAACTTAATAACCTTTTTTTTGGTATAAAATTTTTCTTTAAAAAAATTTAATAGTAATTTTATAAATTTTAAAACCTTATTTATTGCGGAACGATGGTTGAAGGAAAAGGTAGCAATTGACAGCTTTTAGGTGTGCAATTTTCCGCTTGGACCTCATGGTAGGGACCGTGGTAGTCTCCGCTTCTTTCTGGCCAGTAGTCGACAGAAGTTGTACATGGAACGCCACATGTGGAAGGATACCACACATCAGTATTCTGCTAGTAGTTAGCTTCAATGAGTGATTGATATTACGCCAACTTGGATTCACGAGACTTTGATGGTAATAAGTAATGGGTAATTATTGGACTGGTTCATACAGTATGCCTTACGGCTGAATAGATGAATCGTTTGATAGTATTACGCTCAAGGAGCCGGAATGACAACGAGACGAGATCGGCAATTCTGACACTCGCATAATTAGGTTGTGCATAAATGTGGTCTGACAATGAATTTACTACTTTTGAACTCCGCATCATCCAGCAGGGTGCAAATCGAACCTAACTAAGCATCCAAGACGGCAGACCGCACGTCAGAGAATAGCGGAACGATACCAGTCCATAACTGGAACTGGTAGAACCCCTGCGAGCATAGGACCTCGAGTCCAGGCAGCGTTCGCCAGCCAGAGTTCTCTGCCATGCCCATCAGAGGCGTATGTTGAGGCTTGTACGCCATCTCCAGAAGGACCCGAGGAGTGCTCTGTGACTTGGGCTGCCGCAGGACGGTTCCCAGGAGCTCCTTCATGGCGGGGTCGATGGGCTTGTCCGCTGGAATCGTGGTGATCATGACGGTCGGCAAGATCTTGACATGACTAGCATCTACGAGCAGCTCAAGCGCGTAATCGCTGGGGAAGGACTGGCACAGCTCCTTGGCGCTCTGGGCATTGCGCGCGACAACGTAGATGGGGCTGTAGCCCAAGGAGTGGAGCGCATAGATGCCCGCCCGTGTGGTGCCGCCTGAGCCGACCACCAGGGCACTTCCGGGCTTTGACTTCGTCACAGAGCTCACGCCGGCCGAGCGGAGTGTGTAGACCATGCCCATCCAGTCCGTGTTGGTGCCGGTCAAGTGGACGGTCCCGTCGTCCAGCGTTCGAGGGATGATCGTGTTGATAGCCCCGATCACCTTGGCCGAGTCCGTGATCTCATCTACGTATTGCATTATGTCGAGCTTGAGGGGTATCGTGACCGAGGCTCCGCCAAAGTCGGGAGCTCGGATGAGCTCTTCCACGGTCGAGGCATCGTCCGTCTCTTGCAAGCTGTATCTGTGCGGAAGGCCCGTCTGCTTGAACAGGGTATTATGAAGCACTGGTGAGCGCGAGGCCGAGATGGGCTTGCCGAAGAGATAGAAGTTCTTCGTTTCGATCTCGCCCAGGAGAGCCAGGCCGGCGCGGATCTCGGCTGCCGAGAGCTGGCCAGGTGCGGCCTTGAAAGGCAGGTCCGGATGCGACACTGGCGTCATGAACCCATTGAGAACCCGGGACAGCTTCCCTATAGGTCCCATATTTAGAGCAATGATGGGCTTGTCGTGCGCAGCGACCATCCTGTCCCGGAAGTTCTTGCACGCAAAGTTGTCGTCCATTGTCTTGGCCACACCGACGAGCTTGATGATGTCGCCATACTGCAAAGCCCGGTTATACCACGACTGGAACCCACCGTTCTTCCAGGACAGGGCGCCACTGGGGTCGTGATGAGACGCGATTATGCGCGTGGAGCCTTTGACCTTGGAGATGGCGTCTAGGGTTTCCGAGGACAGGGTCATCTCCAGGTCAATATACTCAACGCCCATGCGGATGGCGATTCGGTACAGAGGCAGGAGCTCCTCCTCTGACTCATAAGTGAAACGGCCGCCCTGCGCCTTCGACCTTACGGTGAAGACGATGGGGGCCTTGGCTGTAGATCGCAAGAGGGACAGTTGGTTGACAAGGAACTCCTGGGAGAGGTCCTGGAGTAAATCCACGCGTAGCTCTACTGCATCCGAGCCGACAACAACCCGTGGCAGGACATCGATTGCAGCTGAGAGGTTCGGCACGGTCAAGGAGACGAAGAAAGACGTCTGCTTCTTTTTGACCTCTTCGAAGTGGTTGCCTTGTCCACAAATCAGTGTGACAAAGTCCCTGAAGTCAGCAGGCGCCTCGCTGATGCCGTCTAGATACGGGCTATGGTATTCGTAGTTGCTGCACTTCTGGAACCATGGTTTGCGGCGCTGGTAGACACCGCGAATCTCCTCGGTATATGCCGGCCTGCTCTTGTCCCGCATGAGATACTCAACGATCTGGTCCTCGTCACGGTTAACCAGGAGGACGACACCGCCACTCTTATTGTAGGACACCAGAAGCTCGCGGGCTTCAGCGGTTTCAACAATGCCACCCCCGCACGAAAAGACGTGCCCCTTCGACTGGTTCTTCATGACATCACTGAGAAGCTCCACCTCTTCTCTTCGGAACCTCTCCCACCCCTGATCGTTCTCGCGGATCATCTCGGGTATTGTCATGCCCGCTCTTCGCTCGAGCTCCGAATCCAGGTCCGTGAAGGGCCGATTCAGTATGTTGGCCATCCATCCACCAGTTGTCGTCTTGCCGGCACCTCGCATCCCGATGATGAAAACCGATGGGCCCTCATCCGGCCTCCTGCAGTCGCTCGGCTCGGCTTCGGCATCAACGCCAACCAAGTCCACTTTGAATGACTGTGCTAACACGTCCCACCAGCCTGGCCAGGTCTTTCCGGTGCATTCACGCTCCAGCACAACAACAGCGCTGGGGGCGAGAACGGAGAGGACACTGAAACTCATGGCGACACGATGGTCATCGTAGCAGAAGATGCCGCCCTTGGGTTCTGTCAGTTCCGTGTAGTTCTTGCCATTGATCTCGATGCCATCTTCAAGTTCACCGCTCTGTACCCCAAACTTGGCGAGCTGGACCCTCATGGCTGCTATACGGTTGCACTCTTTGACACGTTGATTGGCAATGCCAGTGATTCTGGTGACACCAGATGCCACCGCGGCAAGAACTGACGCTGTCAGGAAAGCGTCTGTCATTGGCTCCATATCGACGTGCTCGATACCCCTAAGCGTTCCAGGGGAAGGGCCGGTGACTGTCGTCGAGTAATCAGTCTGCTCCACCTTGCATCCCATGGGACGCAGCACGTCAATGGCGAAACGTGCGTCGCCCTGCAGAGACTTGGAACCGATGTTGGGAATCGTGCAGGTAGTTCCTGTGATGGCTGCTACCGCCAGGGGGTAGGTGGCTGAGCTAGCATCGCTCTCTACTACGTACTCGTCGGGGTTCTGGTAGGCCCCCTGCGGAATGTGATACGTATGCGGTTCGTCGGCAGATTGTGTGACAGTGATACCAAATGTCTTCATCATGGCAGTGGTCATGTCGATATATGGCTGTGAAATGGGTTTCCCGCCTACGAGGCGCAGCGTAACGGGCTTCTTGGCATAAGGGGCACACATCAGGATCGACGAGACATATTGAGAGGAGACGGTGGCGGCCAATTCAATAACGCCACCATCAATACCGCCGTTGGCATCAACTCGCACAGGCAAGCTCTTCTCCTTGTTCAGATAGTCCACCTTGACGCCGTTGGTGCGCAAAGCATCCACTAGCGATCCGATAGGTCTCACTTGCATTCTCGCGTTTCCGGTTAGTACGGTGGAATCTGTTTGGGATGGTGAGCATAGCGCAACGACCGAGGTCAAGAAGCGAGACGCAGTGCCGGCATTGCCTAAATAAAGCGGTTCGTTGCTCGCCTCGAGCTTACCACCCCTGCCGGTTATTACCAAGACCTCGCCGGCGTCCTCCCAGGTATAAGCAGCTCCGTTGAGTTTAGTGATGGCGTTCAGCATGAATTCGACATCGTCCGAGTGAAGGAGATTCTTGACGCGGCAGGTGCCATTGCCCAATGCCGCCAGGACGAGAGCGCGATTAGAAACACTCTTGGATCCCGGGGGGGTGATTTCGACTTTGAGGTCCTTGGGCACGCCCGGCTCAACACGGGTGGCTGGGGAGAGGACCACCCTGATGGACTTGTCTTCGACGACACTGGCCTTGGGCTCGTGAGTTTTTCCAATAGCCGAGAGGAGGACGATCTTCTTCTTCTTGCCGACATTCTTCTTGTCGACGGCCATCTTCTGCAGGAGAACGTCGACGGGACAGTGCTTGCCAGCGGTCAACTTGACGACGCGCTTGTCATGTAAAGACGTAGGCAAGTCGTAGCTCGCAATACACTTGACTAGGCGGGCAACAGCGCTGGGGCGCAGAATGCCCAAGTAACGTGCCAGCTCGGCTTCTTTGACCATACCAATGGCTACCGCCTCACCATGTAGTACCTGGGGCGTGAGAATAGCTTCAATGGCGTGGCCGATAGAATGGCCAAAGTTGAGCAGGTTGCGCAGTCCACCTTCGGTCTCATCCTGGGAGACCACGTCAGCCTTGACACGGGCGGATCCTAGGACGATGCGTTTGAGAGCGGGTCGGATGGGAAGAAGCCTCTCGGACGGGATGGCCGTCTTGGAGCGGATGGCGTCGAGGATTCGGGACGCATTCTCCTCAAGGAAGGCGAATTCGGTTTCGTCCCAGATGGCAGCGGTCTTGACGACCTCTGCCATGCCATTGATGAATTCACGCACGGGGAGCGTCTCCAGGAAGACCAGGTCGATATAGATACGTCTTGGTTGCCAGAAAGCGCCAATGAGATTCTTGCCCATGGGGGTGTCAATGGCCGTCTTGCCGCCAATGGACGAGTCTACCATAGCCAGCAAGGTGGTGGGGACTTGGACGAAGCGAACACCACGCATGAAGGTAGCTGCCACATAACCGATCATGTCTCCAATGACACCTCCTCCCAGGGCAATGATGACCGTGTCTCTTGTGCATTGTTGTGACAGCAGCCAGTCCTCGATCTCGGCCTTGGTTTCGCGGCCCTTGGAGGTCTCGCCCGGGGGGACGGTATAGGATAGCAGACGACTTTCGTGGTTGCCGAGTCGGGCGGCGGTCTGTTTGAAAGCCTGCTCGAAGACGGGAACATACTGGTCTCGCAGGTTCGTATCGGTGATTAGGACATAGGTCGAGGACTTGATATTCTCCAGAAGGTCGTCGGCAACGAAGGTCTGCCAAATGCCGTGGTCAACGACAATTGAGTCACTGCCCAGGATGTTGATTCGGGTAGGGCCCGAATGCCCATTTACTACTCCTCCATTGGTCTGGGGCGTCATGGCGGCGGTTGTGTGGCCAGCATTGACACCAACGGGATGCGAATGAAGTAATACTAGTTGACGCCGTCGGTTAGCAAAGCATGACTGACAGTCGAGTAAGTCGCGAGGTCCACAAAGTCTTCTAGCAGCCGGCAGCTATCGCAATGAGAAGTGAATAGAACAGTGTGGGACTACAATGGGATATCTACTTGAGGAAGCAGGCGAATGATATATATAGGATAGAGCCGGCGATTTGCCATCATAAAGCCGGCGCAATCGCAGCCATATAACGACTACACCTTGTGTCCACTCGGTTCGACTGGGCCAATATGGAAACTGAACGGTGAAAAGCCAACTTACATCGGACAGATGCCTTCAACGTACCTTAGTGGTCTTGAATTACTGTAACCCGCCGGGGGGGGGGATAATGAGATAGATGTGGTGTGGGTGATGACCCATAAGCGGCTGATGACTGGGCGGCGTCAAAAAATCAGAGAGTCGGGGGCCGTCTTCGGACGCCTTACTACAGTCCAAAAGCATCGTCCAATCAAACTCTGCTGGCGGAACGGCGGAGCGGGATGGGCCCTGGGCTCTGTACCCAAGTAGGCCAAGAGGTACCCAAGCCACACCCAAGTACCGGCCCACAAATATCGCGAGCAGGTACATAGATTTCGGCCAGTTGGCCCCAGCTCCTGGTTAAGATCGTTCTACAGCAGGCGGGTTCCCAACGCAGGTACCTGCGCTTCTGAGTTGCTGCAGCCACTTAATGGGGACCCAGCAGATAATTCCAATGATGTGTGACTCCGATGGGGGTTATCGATCGCACTGGCATGGTGCGATAATCTTCTCCATGGCGCTCAATGTGCATCCTTCACCATCTTAATTCCCCCCCGTCGCGCCCCAAGGGTCATTCGGCGTTAGGAGTAGCCTTCGATCCGCAAAGTGAATAGACTAATAATTGTCTCGCTCAGAGTACTGTGCGAAAGCGCGTAACGTTTTGCCAATTTGTGTAGTCATTATGAAGGGAGAGAGTTCGCCCAAAGGTCGGTTTGACATGACGGAGTATAATTTTGCCTGAGCTACATGCTTTGCGTAGCTCTTACTGTAAGTCCAGCGTCCGACTGTCCGCACAAGTGCTAGGTACTAGGCGATCGCTGGCATTCCGTTGTCCGTTCTGTCCCCAACTGGACGGCTTCTTCCGGCAATAACTAAATTGTGACGTCTCGAAGCCGAAACGGCGAGGGCCAATGGCGCGGGCGGGCCTGGCGAACATCGCGTAATCACACAGGCCTGCGGGAGAACATTTCAACAACGGGCTTAATAATCCCTTTGCAAGCAGAGCCGACAGAAGCAGAACATCAACGAGTCCGTCAGAGAACCGAATAAATACATCGCATCCCCCACGCTGGATTTGGATATGCTTTATAAATTTTCGATAGAACCGTAGTACAATGAGCCCGCAATGATGACCGCCTGCTTTCAGTAGTCCCGTTGCTCTGTGACATGCACACAGGCAAATCCTGTTGCGGCTGCCCGGACTCGAAGTCGATTACATACACAGATATCCATCATGACGGGAGGAAAAGATATCGAGGTCCTTCCCGAGCAGGCAGCCAGCTTGGACGGAGAGAAGACTCGGCATGACGCTACACTCGAGCCGGAAATCGACGGCCATTACGAGCCGCTGCGAACTGGCGCCAGAAGCACTCCTCGCCCAGTGTCCAGGGCACAGTCGGCCAATTCGACTTCGACCTCGGTGCGTCGATTCCGCTCAAATAATGGTCACGGATGCGCCGAGCTTGACGACAGCACCGATGAGGCTAAGCCAGTAGGCGGGAGTGGCGGCGTCGAGAAGGATCCGTTCGAGGTTTCGTGGGAAAGCGATCGCGACCCTCTGTGTCCGCGGAGCATGTCGCTGCTGCACAAGTGGGCTATTGTACTGATCGTAGGCATGGGCAGTCTCTGTGTGTGAGTGACCGTTACTGGACTGCTACCCCGCGTAACGCGACGGATCTGCTGACTGCTGGCAGTACGTGTGCAAGCTCGATCTATACCTCGACATATGATCAGATGAATCCGGAGTTTGGCATGTCTAAAATTGTCGGGACACTTGGGTTATCTACGTTTGTCCTAGGAAGTATGCCGCCTTTCAACCGTCCAGCGGTAATCAGATGCTGACTGCAGTTGCTTTTTTTCAGTTGCTTTGGGGCCGCTTCTAATGAGTCCACTAAGCGAGTTTTATGGCCGGCGGCCTATTTATCTTGTCTCATGGTGAGGCTCTTCCTGCGTGCATGGAACCAGAGGAAATGGCATTGACTGACCCCGAACTAGGACGATGTTCCTGGTGTGGATCATCCCGTCAGCTGTTGCGCGAAATGCCGAGACCATGATTGTTGTAAGTACGCCTACTCGATCGAATCCTCCCTCCTACGTCTGATGGCGAGAAACAGGTCCGATTTTTTGATGGCTTTGCCGGCAGCTCGTTCCTCAGCGTGGCTGGCGGAACTGTCAGCGACGTGTTCAGAAGGGATGCCATTCAAGCACCCAGTAAGCAGCTTCCGGCATTGTTTCATGTTCTCTGTAGCCCGTTCCAAGAGCGCGCAGTCCCTGGTCAGGCCGTTCTTATGTCGAGGCATGAGCTTTAAGTCCCAATAAACTGCCAGGCACACCCGGAGAAGCAATCGCTAACCCTATGCACTATAGTGACCATCATTTCATTGAGTCCATTTATAGGTATGTTGCTTGCCTGGTAGCTCGTCGTGTTGAGCTGACGCCTGGTTAGGTCCCAGCTTGGGACCTTTGCTCGGTGGATTTATCAATTCCAACACAAACTGGCGATGGACATATTGGGCAAGTATAATAACAGTTTCCAGTAGGTCATCGCGCCGAGCTAATGTGGTTATGATACAGTTCCTCCTCATCTGGGCGGCATTGATGCTAGCCTGCATAGTCTTCCTTGCGCCCGAGACATTCCGTAAGAGTACTCGGCATATATTTTCGTGCATGCATCAACTCACCTGCGAACAGACCCAATCAAACTCCGAGAGAAAGCGCGCTTGCTTCGAAAGGAGACAGGGGATGATCGATGGAGAGCACCCATGGAAAAAACAGACAAATCCATTGCGAGGACCATCGGATTCTCGCTCCTTCGCCCGTTCCAGCTCCTGATCTTCGAGCCCATGTGTCTGTTGCTCTGCTTGTTCTCGGCCGTTCTGCTCGGAATTCTGTACCTTTTCTTCGGTGCGTTTGGAGTCATATTTGGCAGTGTATACAGCTTCAATTTGTGGCAGACGGGTCTCGCCTTCTTGGGCATCTTCACGGGAATGATTGCAGCTTCTGCGACAGACCCGATATGGCGCCGCATACATGACAGGCTGCTGGCCCAGAATGACGGTATCTCAGAGCCCGAATTCCGACTTCCCCCTGCCGTTGCAGGAGCGGTGCTGGTGCCGGTAGGGTTATTTTGGTTCGCTTGGTCTGCGTACCCGTGGGTGCACTGGATTGTCCCGATCATTGGCTCTGGGGTGTTTGGTATGGGGTAAGTAGAAGAGGAGGAGGATTCGGCCTATGCCATACAATCTGATCGCTGGCTGACCGTTCACGGCAGGACGCTGCTCGTATTTACGGGCATCTTCACATTCCTCGTGGATGCGTATCCGCTGTATTCAGCGTCAGCACTGGCGGCAAATGCCTTCACAAGGTGTGCCTTTGCTGGTAAGTAGCAGACTCCCCCACGTTGCTGTCGGATGGCTAACTGGGGATGCAAACCAGCCGCTTTCCCGTTGTTTGGGCTGCAGATGTATCAAAAGCTTGGCAACCAGTGGGGATCGAGTTTGCTTGCGTTCCTCACGGTGGCCATGATGCCGTTACCGTGGCTCTTCTTCCGCTATGGAAAACGGCTCAGGAGGAACAGCAGATATGCGTCGTAGTTCCCGAGGCTCTGGGCCGCCATGGATGTTCGGTGGTCTGAATCGCAGAGGCGCCCCTGGCGTTGGGCAAGTGAGGCGTTGGCGACGCAACATGTGGGTGACCAGCCACCAGCAAAGGAGTGAATACATGTACTTGCCAGCAGCCAGTTGCCCATCAATTGCTGATCAATTGAGGGGAAGACGCGCAAGCCAGCATAGCCGGCCAAGCCACTGGCAGCCTCGTCTCTATTCAGCTCCAGTTGGGCATGGTGGTGTCTCCACTCTTTTATGTACTCGATACGAGCCTGATCGAGAAGCTGCAGGACGGTCACGACCCTGACCAGGGCAATGCAACTGCCGCGTTTCAAGCAGAGAAAAATTTGGGCTTGCATATCTGCGGCGCGAGAGATATGATGAACCGCGAAAGACTCTACAGGGCTATAAGACATCTTCCCCGCCGATGTATGTATATATGTTCATAGTTAATGCATCGATATTGCTACAGGCTATAGCACAAAGCTTGTGCAATGCGATCAATCGCCTGCCGAACTTGCGTAGCTTATATCAGCCGCAAGGCCTGAATGGCCGAAGAATCCGTGTGGCTCGAGGATGACGAATATTGTGTAGATCGGCGTCTGCGCTACTGGCTGCATCGCCGCATCGGAGTGAGGCCTCTCTTCCACATTATTCTGTGGTCATGCCAGGAAACAGAGGGCCAATGACGGTTCTAACAGACAGGGTGAAGAAGTTATGATGGTGAATCACACAAGATAAAACGACAACACGCATATCCAACACTACGCGGGAACATGATGGACATGATAGACTGACTGTACTCACTACCACGTACCCAGGCACGGGGGTCTTGGTTAGCGAGTTACGCTGGAGCTTTTCGTCTCGGTAGGTATCAACGCAGCTGCAAATGCCAGCACTGCATCAGCCACTGGAACTAAAGGACGCTCAGTAAATCCCAATTCGCCAAGCTCGCGGTAGTTCAACGTGCATGTGCCCCTAGTGTCAGAATAATGTATGGGGCGTGACGAAGCGGAGGGCTGAGGGCCAGGGGCCAGTGGCTCGCAGCGTGCAGCGGAGCACCTAAACTCGACCTTGGCTCAGTCTAGTGGTCAAGGCCGACTAATTTTAGCTCTCCACCCCAGTGTCTCACTTCTGGCGACCAGCTTTTTCGACAAGAACTATCAACGCTCTCTGCCAACAACTAAATCCCAGGCCCTTCCCCCCTTCACCATTTTATGCCATCCCGTTTGGTTTCACTGTAGACATTCGTTTGGTCTTTTTTGCTGCTCTAACACCCACGCCCACTGGGTTGCCCGTCGAACATACCCCAGGCACCCGATTCGTTCGTTCCATTTTCCTCGCCACAGGGCGTCTAGAAGGGAGGGAGAGAAAGAAGCAAAGAGAGTTAGCCAGGCCTGCAGGTGAGGCCCTGAAATTACGAGACGCGACGCTGTGCCGGCACTGGCCTTTGCTACTGGCTGCTCGGGAAATTGTCCCATCGACATTGCAGACAGAGGCAGACCAGCAGCCATCCGCAGCTACCGCCACAATCGACCCCCCAGCACCTCATCGAGCGCCTGCAGCTCCAGGTCACTGAGAAGGGCACTTTGAACAACACACCCACCATGGCGTCGAACGAATACTACAACACCCGGCCTTCGCAGCCGCACTATTACAACGGTTACGACGACGATCCCCACCACGGGTCAGCAACACCAGCTCCGTCCACATACCCGCCATCCTACGCAACACACGCGCCACAGACACATGCAGACCAGCCCTCGGCGGTCTCGCCATTCCAGACCCCGTTCGATGATCACGTCTATCCCGCCAACTCGCACAACACTCCCGACGCCATGAGCAGTCAGCACAGCTTTGCTCAGGACACCAGATACCACAGTCCTGGCCCGGGCAACGTTTCGCCCGTAGGCGACGATATCCCGCTGCGGCAGCATCCTGATGGCACCAACAAGATGGGCACACCGGGGTATGCGATGGACTCGACCGATCACGTCTACGACACGACTGCCAACGGCCCGCCCGCGCGGGACAGATCGGGAGCCAAGGGAGGGGTGCGCTTTGGGGAGTTGGGCATGCTAGGTTCGGGGAAGAGGAGGATACCTATCTTCGTCTACTTGTTCTCCGTCATTCAGATCGCCGTCTTCATCGGCGAGCTGGTCAAAGCAGGTAAGCATCTCGTGGCATATTTCACGTCCGAGCCGGGAGATGGACCAGAACTGACGGTGAGCACCCATTAGCCCAGTTGACAGGCAGCCCGATTCAGACACAGCCCTCATTCAACCCCATGATCGGTCCTTCGTCATACGTCCTCATCAACATGGGATCCAGATATGTCATTTGCATGCACCGCGTGCAGAACGTGACCAACTACGATGGCCGCGGAAATATCAGCTGGCCGTGTCCCTGGAGTACGACAAACGACGCCACCTCGGCCGACAACCAGTGTACTCTCTCCCAGCTCTGCGGGTTTGGCGACGTGCCTAATCCACCCACTGCCAATGCTACCGTGCCTTTCGACGAGGCTCCTTTTCCCAACCAGTGGTGGCGCTTCATCACACCCATTTTCCTACATGCCGGTATCGTCCATATCGGCTTCAACCTGCTGATGCAGCTCACACTGGGGAAGGAAATCGAAAGAGCAATAGGGTCGATCCGCTTCTTCCTCGTATACATGAGCTCTGGCATATTTGGTTTTGTCATGGGCGGAAACTTTGCCGCTGTCGGTATCTCTTCTACCGGTGCCTCGGGTGCGCTCTTTGGTATTATTGCCCTGACGCTGCTCGATCTGCTGTATTCGTGGAAGGAGAGGCAGAATCCTGTCAGGGAACTCATGTTCATCTTACTCGAGGTTGTGATTTCCTTTGTATTAGGACTGCTCCCGGGTCTCGATAATTTCTCTCATATCGGGGGCTTTCTCATGGGCTTGTGCCTCGGAGTGTGCGTCCTTCACTCGCCCAATTTTCTGCGCCACAAGATTGGCGAGGATCACTTCACCGGTCCTTCGTACTCGACGGTCAGCCCCCACAACGGGATTACCAGTGTCGCCTTTCCTCCATTCCTCCGGAACCCGGTCGGCTTTTTTAAGGGAAGAAAGAGTCTCTGGTGGGTATGGTGGATGGTTCGTGCCGGCTTTCTCGTCGCCATCATCGTCATTTTCATTGTTCTCCTCAACAACTTCTACACGTACCAAAACACTTGTAGTTGGTGTAAGTATCTGAGCTGTCTGGTACGTTTGAACCCCGATCTGCTCGCAAGTCAGCTACTAATTAGCCCCTAGCCTGTCAACGGCTGGTGTGACCAAAACAGTCCGTTTAGCTCCTGAAGGGGCTTCTGTGTTAAATGAAATGGTTATGAGACTCTTTGCCTGGCGATGGCTGCAGGTTGGATATGCATTGGGCGGTTCCGGCATATTATAGGGTAATCGCATCACGAGGCGTACTGCATAGTCATCAATACAATAATGTATACTACATCACCATGGGTGTTTGACTCTCTTTACGGAGGATATGACTACCGTGGAGAATTTTATAAACACTCACGATGCCATCATTGCTAGGGCACAGTGACCCAATCTCACAACCTTCCCCCGCCAAGATCTGGCCCCTCTTCCATCCACCTGTTCTGCTCGTCTTGGCGGATGTGTCCAAAACACGGCTTGCCAGGACTCTCTTGACCATAAACTCGCCATCTCCAGCCCTCGAGATCGGGTCCTCGCGGATGCGCAGGGTATTTCACTCATTCTGGATATGGCCCATTCTGCGACGGTCGTATCGGGGGAGTCCAGGTAGCATGAAATTTTCGTGGTCCCTAACCCCAATCTGAACAAGACAAGCCTATCAGTCCACTGCGAGTATACATTCACATGTTTTCGAGCAATGGATACGTAACCCTCCTCTTCCCATTTCAGTGTGTCGCTGCTCTCAGTTGGAGCTAGCAGGGGACATTCAAAGACAACGCAGGTCTGGGACTGGCTGGAGGGGACACAGCCGGCGTACTTGATGAACTGGGCGCAGGTTGATCTCCTCGACCGAGAAACCCCGAGCCTTGGGCACGACCTGGAAATCGTTCGGAATCAGCCAGATGGAACGAACCATGTAACGAGGTACGTGCAAAGCAGTAATCAAGGGGCGCTTACATATACAAAGATACAGTAGGCGGCAAGACTAACGCGAATACCCAGCCAGCCCTACGGGAACCCTCTCGTACCTAGAGCCGGCGTAGCAAAAGTATTTAATAAATACTTAAAAAGTTATATAATTATTATAAAATTAATTAAATAATTAATTAAATTAAAATTATTAATATTTAATTAAATTTTATTATAAATTATAAATTAATTAATAATATTATAAAAAAAAATTATTATAATTTTAATTTTATATAATATAATATATTTATTTATTTTAATATATTAAAATAAATATTATTTTAAATTTTAATTATTATATAAAGATTTTTTAAATTAAAAATAAAAAAAGATTTATTATTAATTTAATTATAATAAATTAATATTTTTAATATATAAATTTTTATAATAAAAATTTTTTAAAAGTATTTTAATAATTATTATAAAAAGATTTTTAAAATTAAATTATATTTTTTTAAAAAAAGTTAATTTTTAAAAAAAAAAGTTTATTAAATTTAAATTAACGATTTTTATTTTAATAATATTATTTATAATTATTAATAACCGTTTATTAATTTTTTTAAATAAAAAATATTAAAAATTATAATTATTATATTAAATTTTTTAATATTATATATAAATATTTTAGATTTTTATTTTTATTTAATATATTAAAAATATAATTATATAAAAAATTATTTTAAAAAATTATAAATTTTTTTATAAAAAAGAAAATATTATTAATTTATATTATAAAAATTAA
>JARVKF010000034.1:0-87589 GCA_039778275.1 Seiridium unicorne | reverse complement strand
CAACACCACAAACTCTCCCCCACAATCTCTTTCACACCTTCCGACTTCGGGGTGGTGTTTTTTTGTGTGGGGTTGTTTGGGGGCGGGCGGCTTTCCCCCCCCCCCCCCCCCCCCCCCCCCCCAAAACCCAGCTGTCCGGTGTGAGATGTTAGTGCGGGGGTCCGCAGTATCACAGCATATCGCTGCAGTGATGCAGTGATGGTATGCGGCAGCACCTCGAGACCGATGGACGGGACATAATGCGCTATTTTGTCAGCCAAACCTGATTTTCCTTGGTCCTTCTGATGTGTATTCAGTTCACAAGACTCAGTGCCGCTGACGTGGCGAGTGCACGCCCAACTTGGAAGGTCTGCCCTCCACTGATGAAGGATTATTGGCCAGCGCCACATTAGAGCCACACGCAGCATCGTAGTCCATGCATTGTGATGGCCATTCTGGCCATAGTTTGCGTCTCGCACAAGTCACTGCCTAGCCAATGAGTCATATAGCATGCTAAGCTCAGAATAATCATCATGATCTGGTGGCCGGTACCAATATGCGATAAAGTGTGGCGGCCTTGACTTGTGCCATCACAGCTGGGAAGCTAGCCCGATTGCGATCTCAAGAACGTGGCTGCTCCGCGAAACGACGTTCATTTAGCAAAGCAAGAGGCGGCACTTGGCTCAAGTCTTTTGAACATAAAGAACGTTATTGCTATATTGTCAATTGACCTTTAGGCCCAGACTCCTTGGATGGATGGGTCGATTTGAACTTACGCCAGATGACCATGTACTCCGGTCCGACGCACATCTGTCCTACTCATTCGGCACAAATCAAGGGTTTGCTGCTAACGAACCTTTCCATTCTGGGGAATTCGGCATACCCGCCTGGTAGCAGGGTATGCATATAGCCTAGCTATGCTTGCATTGTATAGATGAGAACCAAAGCCCATTAGAGCCATACCAAGGGTAAGCGTGGATAATTCTAAAAGGTTGCGAGATGGACTATTTAGGCAGGGGTTGTCGTTCAAGATGTCGAGGAACGTCTGCAGCACGGAATTAAAAGCTTACGATATTAGATTACAGTCCTGGGCTTGCGAAAAAAAAAAAAAAAAAAAAAAAAAAAAGTGCAAAACGTCTGCAGAACGACTGCTCATGACTTAGCAAACACCTGCGAGGTAAACAAATTGCTCTCTTTGTCATCAGAACTACCCGCTGCTTCGAGTTGACGATAATCTTGCATGATGTTTTAGCACCTCTGCTTAGTTTTGAAGTTAATATGTGAAGAGAGCACTACTTGTCTTCGTTCATCAACTTCCGAGGAAGTATTACAGCACTTTCTTGGAAAGTGTTTTCAATAATACAATCCCGCTGTTCAGCAGTATATGGAACCTTGCACTTTACTGTTACGACGAGTAAGAGTATCTTGGGACAAGCATGGCCTATGCAGCCGCAGTGCTAAGAATTCGATTAAGAGCACTTGTTTGGTGTTGGATTGAGTGATTCTTTTGCGGTGTAGACAGGTCTAGAATAGCAGACTGGGCTATATCAAGTCCACCGTAACCACGTATATTTGGAAATTTCGAAACACCCAATAAGCATATCGCCTATGAACAGGAGGATGAGCACTGATTCTAGGGGCGGGGACATTTCACGCAGTGTGGCTGACATCTAGTCCCCGTTTGAATAAATTGGGATTGTATCAACATGAACGATATACGCTCTTATCTAACGGGTTCTCTCAATCACGATTATCGATATGCCACATGTAATCTGACAGCACAGACAGGTGTGTGCGACGGAAGGCAAACTAGGCGACGACAAAACATCCGACACATTCAAGACATTGTCCCACAATTATTGCCCCAGGCTGCCGATTTATGTAATATAGCGCCTGGTTCACTCTGTGACGGCTTTCACTTCACTCTCTATCCTCAAGTCCTCGAATACAGGACACGCCGTTCCATCCTCCAGGGTCCCGGCGTGCTCCGGAAACGCCATGATGCCTTCGAAGAAGGTTGTCTGTGCCGAGAGCTTGCGTGTCTGCGCATACACAAAACCTGGCGCGCAGGGACTCTGGTCTGCTGAACCCGGAGCCGATGCCCTTGCTGTAAGTAGGAAAACGGCGAACACCACGATCCAGACCGCTGTCGCAGCTGTGAAACCGAGGAAGATCAGATTTCCTGTTTTCGGCGGAATGGTGCTCGACGATAGTATTGGTCGATTTTCTAATGACTCTTGGTCTCCTGTGGGCGTCCCGAGAGCTTGTAGCCCAGAAGAGTTGTCTGATGGCTTTGCTACTTCTGTGGCTACTGTGTTCTTTCCTTGCTCTTTGTCGGCTGAAATAGCGTCAGTGCTATTTGGAGCTCCCGGGGGCGTGAAGAAACCATGCTTGATCACATCTTTGATGGTAGGTCGACGGTCCGTGTCACAGAAAAGCGTTTTGACCAGAAGATCGGCCAACAAGTCAAGGTCAACTTCAGGGATGCTGATTTCGACTCCATCAGACGACTTGCTCATTGCTCTTAGTTTCCTCTGAATCTGTTGATGAAGATCCAGCGGCTTCCGGCCATCTATCGTGGAAGCTGGTGCGCTTTCGGACGTTTCTGGCAATGAATCGGTGAGGTATAACAGCTCATCTCTGTAGGATTTGCCTCGCATTGGATTGCTATCGGGCAATTTGGCGAACAAGTCAGAGTCTCTGAAACATAACCTCAGGATTGTGAGTACAAAAGACCACACGTCACTTCTTGTCGTTACTTCACCTCCGGAGTAGACTTCCGGGGCAGTGTATCGCACTATGGAGGAAGCGCCTCGACTGAGCTTATCATTGATACTTAGAGCAACCTCAGCATCGACCACTGCCACTTCGTCTTTCTGCTTGAGATGGCCAAGTTGTGTTGTTGGAGCGACGAGGAATTCCGGAGCGTGTGATTTGGCGAACTCGTCTCCGGGTTCCTGGGGTTCGACTTTATACGTCGACACGGTGCCAAGTTTGGCTACCAAATCTTTTCTGTTGATGCCATTAGTGCGCTCGAGCCGCATCAGAATGTTGTCAGGTCGCACGCCGCCATGGACGTGGACCCGGCCGTGAAGGAAGCGCAAAGCCTCAGCTGCCTGAAGAAGTAGTGTTTTGCGAAAAACGAACGATGCTCGATCATGATGAGTGATGCGTGGACCAAGTAGAGGCAGGGTAAAGCACAGATGACGACCATTTGCACTTTCGATCCATGATAACTCCTCGGGAAGCTGAACATATGTGGCGTCATCCTCCCCCAATTTGGCTGTACTGTCCTCTAATCTTTTGTACACATCCATGACGCTGTCTGAACAGCGGGCCTTGAAAATCTTAATCGCTTTCCATTCCTGCTTGATGAAGTGCCAGCCAAGCCAGACAGTAGCATGACGTCCATGCCCTAGTTTGTGGACGATTTCGAAAGTGCCTAGGAGCTCATCGCCAATGTCCAAGGGGTAGAAGCCTCCGGGCCTATATTCCTCCACATCTTCCACATCCGGTGCATCATCTCCACCGGCAAGTGGCTTATAGTTGGATCTGAGGACCTCCTTTCCCTTGGCTTTGCTTTGGCTGGCTTTGGTTTCGGGGTCTGTGCCATTCTGCGCAGGCTGCACAAATTTGTAGGTAGAGCTATCAAAGACGGGAATCTTCGAGCTTTTGTGTTCGGTAGAACTAGCTCTTGAGTCCCTTGAGTGCAGACTAGGTGGCATTGCTGACAGCGGAAACAAGTAATTTGTTGGCAACGGCCAATATGCAACCCGGCCTGCTGTATTGAGAGATCAATGATATTACCGACATGTGTAGGACGAAACTAATGGCCGATACACCCGCTTAATACAATGTCTATATCTAGCGATGTAACAGCCAGTTATACAAAGCCACTGCTTGCAGGGCATCCACTGGAATGTGGCTTTACGCATTTAGTTGCAGGCGGGCCGAAAGCTGAACAAAGACAATGCCGATTATTTACTTCTGGTTTACTATGTCATTAGATCATACAACCATCTCTGATCGCTTTGCTACAGCGACTTGATCAACGATCAATATATCGTGCCGTGAAAGCGTGGGGTGGTGCAAAACAGCCGTGAACAATGGATGCTAGTATCATCAAATGTGTAGTCATCGAAGCACACCTTTGTGGACATCATTGAGCCGTCAACTAAACCTGGCCTTGCGAAAACAGGTAGTGTTTTGGGAGGGTCTACATGTCAATTCAGGTGGCGTCGGTTCTTTGTAAGGTAAGTGACACGATGACCGTGCCCTTGACGGCGTTATAGCAATGCCCGAAGCCACCAAGTACGCCATGATCTTGCTTAAAATAAATCATCGATGCTCTTATCCGCATCCTTCTTGATCAGATCCACCATGCCCTGCGGATGGTTAGCAGGTCTGGTATCTGCTAGGAATGAGCCTTGGTATCGGGAGTAGGAACATACCTCAGGCATAATCGGCTTCCCATCTTTGTCCTTGACGTAGCGGAATGGCATTTGCGTGCTCTCATGCTCACTGAACTTCAGATCCGGATGGTCGAGATAGGGGATCTTGCTGAGAGTATCTATGGATCATCAGAAACGGCTAGCTACAGAACTTGCAGCCTCCAGAACTTACACTGCTCCTCGATAACCATACGCGTAACTCGGACAGCCGTATCTGTCGTCATTTGGACAGGTCCCAGTCTGCGGCCTGTAAAGCCCTTCTTGCGGAGTTCAGAAGTGCGATCTGTTCTTTCATCAGTCCTCAATACCCATCACATGGCGCTTGCTCGCAGTTCACGACCTACCACGAGGCGGATCGTCTCCTACAAGTTCATTAGCAATTTGCCCATCAGCACGATCTGCCGTGCCCGACTACTGACCTAGGATCCCACCGAACAGAAAACAATCGAATTCTCCCTTGTCGTCTGGATTCAGGTCCTTCTCAGCGGATGGGTCGAGCAGGCATACCCGCTCCTTGCCGTTGCCCTCGGGGTACATTTCCTCGACGCCCCTGTGCTCGGCCTTGAAGGCGGGCTCCTTGGCCAGCTCCTCGGGAACCTTGAAATCCTTCGGCAAAGACGAGAGCAAGAAGGTGGCTTTGGCTTCGGCAGACTCCCTAGCGATAGCCAAGTACTCGAGCTCCGACCAAGGACCCAATTCAGGGTCGAGGTGTTCTACTATATAGGTGTGGTGGATAGGCATCTTCGCGACGGATTCTTGTGATTTTGACAGAAGGGAAATGATGGAAGGGTATGGGAAGACACCGATGGAAAGATGGCACTACTCGTGGGCCAGGAGCGTGTAAGTGAAGTGAAACCAGGGTGCTAAGTAGATACTGCTTTGGGCAAGGTAGGGTTATGGCTTGGGTGACGTCTTGGTGCAGTGCTAGCTTCTGATGGCAGGTATACCCGTCTCAATACGGCAAGCTAGATCAATGAGTATTATACCCCTAAATTAATGGAATTGGAAACTCACGAGTATGCTATGGGCGAAGAGTGCAGGTGTCTTATCGTGGGTTGAGGATTTGCACGAATTTTGAGATCGCCGCGGGGATTTTAGTGCACCCCGTGGACCTGCCGAGTTGAAGCTTCATCTACGAGCCCCGTATCACCACAGCTACGGTAGTATTATCGTCACCCATACCGACATTGCCATTCATAGATATAAACCACCAAATTGTGATCAGTGCCGTGCGAATATTATTCTGTAGAGTCGATATGCTCTACTTCAGAACCCTATAACGACCAGTGTGCTCCATCCTACAAGTCTAAACACCAAACGCCGTACGCCTGTTACCGAATCCATTACACTGTCCGCGCAGGATAAATGAACCACCAAGCCACTACGATGCGCCCGACTTGCGCGCCCTCCTCTTCGTGGGACGGCTCGAGCCGCCCTTGGGTCTGTAACCACCATCGTCGTCCCTCTTCCTCTTGCCCCTAACGCTGCCGAAAGGTTGATCGTCATGGGCTACCTCCTCCTCCCAATCCATTGAATCACCAGCCTCTTTCCGGTGTGCGGCGTTCTGCCTCTTGTTTCCTCGTGCAGCGCCGCTCTTGCGTTTGCCGCCACCGCCACCCTCTTCGTCGTGCTTCTCACGATCCTTGTCCTTGTCCTTTTCAAGATCCTGGAGGAAGGTTTTCGGCGCATGTCTGCGCAGCCAGTTGTACACACTCGTGGGATTGCGCAGTGCGAAGTTGGTGGCAGATTTCCTTGGGTCCGTGGCTGCGGTTGGAACAGCGGGTTTAGACCTAAGGCCTAGGCGCATGTCGACGTCGGCGAGGTAGTTATCGACGTCTGCCGCGGTCAGGAAGGCAGTCGGATAGGTGTCTGGATCTTCTGGCTGAAGCTGTTCGAGGACGTCGGGAAATCGCTCCACGGTCTCAGCAAAGGACTGGTGAGGAACCTCGTTTACTAGTCGTCTGAGAGACTTGGTGGGCTTCTGTGATGCTTCTTGTTCGTCTTCTGTGTCTTCGCCGTCGGCGTCGAGGTTGATTTTTCTCTCCGGAGGGATTTGGGGCGACTCATTGATGTCTAGTAAGACTTCCATCAAGCGACTGCATTTACGGTTAGCAATGGATCGTGGTAGTCAAGGGTCAAGATGTCCATGTACTCGTTCTCGATGGCAAGGCGTTTGACCGTGCGCAATGCCTTTTGCTCCATCTTGTGCAGATCCTCACTCTCCTGAACTCTCTGGTCGAACTGAAGGCGTAACTTCCTGTACTTCTTCTTGTAGGACTTATACGTCGGTTTTGACTCGCCCGCACGCGCATCATCGATGCTGCGATCGCGCAGGCCAGGCTCCGCCTTGATGTGTCGATCGTCCATAATGAAGAAGGAGTTGTGCTGAACGGGTTTTGGGGGGAATTGGCGTGAGCGCCGGGAGGTGATAAATGGTTACAAGGCTAGGTAGCCAGCAATCAAGGCGAAGGAAGGCGAGAGATTCAGCGCGAGGGCAGTCTATCGCTAAAAGTTAAGAGGAAAGGAATGTGGATAATGGCCTGTATGCTCAACCGTGGCCGATAAGGGAAAGGCGAATGGGGCTTCTGGGCATGCACTCTTCCTGCGTTCACTTTTGAAGCCATTCATTTCTGACCAGCCGGACCTCCAGCTGCATCATTTGGCGTCGCGTTCCAAGGTGTTTCCCCTAGAGATTGAGCTGTTATGAGCACCCTGACACTCACTAGAACGACTCCGCGCAGGTGGTGGAGTCGGCGGTAATTCGAGGTGCAGGCCACATGCCAGGGCCGTTACAGCTACTCCCCCAGAGCCACGGCGTTGCCCACTAACGCAACGCCTTCAGCTGGGCTCCGCAAGCTGCAATTGAAGATTTCAGGGACCAATCAGCCCCGCTGCATTTGACTCGCAAAACACTATTTACCACCATCAAGTTGAAGAATACGGCCGTCTTGTCTAGAAGCCAAGCAGTTCTAGAGACAAGAATCTTTCTCGTGAATCACGGGTCGTCGTATGCTCCGCAACTTGTCCAAGATGGCCGAAAGCGCGTCCAAACGCCTGAAGACCAGCGCCGTATCCATCGGCACACACAATGGCCACTTCCACGCCGACGAAGCGTTGGCCGTGTACATGCTGCGCCTGCTCCCAACATATAGCGACTCGTCGCTCGTGCGGACCCGAGACCCAGCCCTTCTGCAAGACTGCCACACCGTCGTTGACGTAGGCGGCGAGTACGACCCTGCCCAGAACAGATATGACCATCACCAGCGCACCTTTACAACCACATTTCCCGGTCGCGCCACCAAGCTCTCGAGCGCCGGGCTCGTATACTTGCACTTCGGAAAGAGCATCATCGCCCGCCAGCTGCAAAAGCCCGAGGATAGCGAGGAGGTTGGCATACTCTGGAATAAGCTCTACCAGTCCTTCATCGAGGCGCTGGATGCACACGACAACGGTATTTCTGCGTACGACCCCAAAGGTCTGGAGGCTGCAGGGCTTGAGAAGAAGTTCAGCGAAGGCTCATTCACGTTGGGTGCCATGGTGGGCCGGTTGAACCCCAACTGGAACGATCCCGTGCCGAGCGACCCCAAGGAGGCCCAGGCTGCCGAGGACGAGCGCTTCGTGACGGCAAGCGAGCGTATCGGCGAGGAGTTTTCCAAGGATTTGGAGTACTATACCAAGGCCTGGTTGCCCGCTCGCGAGATTGTGCAGACAGCCTACCAGAAGAGGCTGGAGTACGACCCCGAGGGCAGGATCATGGTGCTCGAGGGCCAAAGCGTGCCATGGAAAGACCATTTGTACACACTCGAGGAAGCAGAGGGCACAGATAAGAAGGTGCTCTATGTACTATATGCTGAGAAGCCAGTACCGGATGCCAAGTGGAGGATACAGGCTGTCCCAGTGACCAAGGACTCTTTCCAGAGCCGCAAGCCACTGCCGGAGCCGTGGAGAGGTGCCAGAGACGCAGCATTGGATGAGATTACAGGCATTTCTGGTGGCGTTTTCGTACATGCTGCTGGGTTCATTGGCGGCAACAAGACGTTTGATGGTGCTAAGGCTATGGCTGTCAAGGCATTGACTTTATAGACTGGGGAGGCAAAACAACGGCCAACGCAGAAACCGGCAGGGCCAATTTCCGATGACATGTCCGACATGAGTATATGGCATAGAAAAAAAAGCATGATGTCACGAACAAACTCGTTTTGGTTTGACTTTATTGAAAATCTGTAGCCATTCGATGCGACATCTTGTCCCTCTACTCTGGCATTGAATCCTTGTTCGACAACGACAGGAGCATATACGTCCAAAAAGAGGTACACAACCCCAAGTGATCAGATCGAAGCACGTAGTGAAGACGTCCGTTAAAACAACTGTAATAGACAGGTATAACGATACCAGAAGGTAACGGCTTTTACAAGGACACCATAGCAAAAGATACCCTACAACGCCATAAACTGTTTCCTTGCAAAGTCATCATCGTAACTCGGAACGACCAACGTCCAAACGCGAGTGCGGTATGACATACAAGCCTGTGCCGTTACATCAGACACCAACTGATCAATCGTCGTCCCCAGAAGCGAGTGTGTCGGGCTTTTGAGCAAGCGAGGGAGGGCCTGAGTGCAGACACGACGCCCGGCTTACTTCAGAAGTGGCCCTCTCATACCTTAGTGATCACTCCAATCGTCTCGGCTCTTGATTCTGCGTTACAGCCAGCCCTTCCAAGACCATGGCAACGCCTTTCTTTCTCTGATACTACAATGCTCGCCTTATCTTCTGATAGGAATGCCCTTCTCCTCTTGCACAGCAGGCTCACCGGCGGCGGTCTTCTCCTCGGCGTCATCGGCGCTCGACTCGCGGTTCAGGAAGCTGCTCTCCTTGATGGGGCTCGCGGCCTGGCCGCCACCGATGCTGCTATGGTGCGGCATGGGCAGGCCGCTGTTGCTGTTGGCACCGTTGGGCGAGGACAGGTGGGGGATGTTCTCGGGGACGGGGTGCTGGCTGCCCACGGAGCCCGTGTCGACGCTGTCGCCCTTGCCGGCCTTGGACATGGCATAGTCGCCGCTGTCGAAGTACTTGCGGTCCTTCAGGTGCTTGGCAAAATGGTCGGACTTGCTCGGCAGCTTGCCGTAGAGCCGGAAGAGGCGCTGCTCATCGGGCGATAGGGACTGAGGGGAAGCATAGCTGGTTAGCTTGCAATAATCCGAAGCAAATCGGTAAACGAGTAGATAGAGTCAAGGATTGGGCATCAGAGGCGGGACTCTCGATTGTGTTTGTGCCTGCTGTCCCTTGCCTCCCTCGTCAGGCATGCGACATTGGCGCTCTACACGCAAGGAGGGAGCGGGCGAGGCGGGGGAGTGATTGTACGGCATTGGGCGGCTTACCTTGATGTCGATCTTATTCTTCTGGAGGGGGTTCATGTTGACTGCGGTGAGTCGCACGATGCGAAACGAGACGCAAGGTCAATGTGTGGTTCTTCTTGGAGGAGAGGTCGTCGTGGACAGCCGTGGAGTGTTTGTCAGGCGATTCGCGATAACAACTTTCGTCAGGTGTGGTTTATCGCTCTTGGTGGTGCAGGATGCCGGTTGGAGGGGGAGAGCGGGGATTGCAGTGCAATGTGATTGTATGTAACTTATTAGACCTCAAATAAATGGCCAGTCGGGTATGGGCGTTCTGCAGTAGCGGGAAAGCGATGGGACTGCAAGTTGCAAGCGGGCCTTGTCTCCAGCTCTTAATGTAGGTTGCTTGGACTTTTGCAGTGGGTGTTGCAGGTGAACCTTGGCCTCTATCGCTGCCCAGGTGGGCTCTAGTGTAGGTACCTCAGGCGTCCCGTGAGCCCAGATGATGAGCAGGAATTCAGGGGGCTGAGATGGTTCTTTGATCGGCAATGCTTAGCGCTGGTTGCTTCTTTTGTGAATTCTGGAACCTTCAAGTGACGTTGGTTTGGTGCTGATCAAAGAGGATGAGGGTGGTATTTATTATAAGGAGAAGGGGGGGAAATTCACAGCAGAGACTGGCTTGTCGAGGTGTATTAATGCAACAAGATGGGATCATTTCAGGGTCCTCGAGGTGTTCCAGCAATCCATGCCCATTGTACATACAATCCACATCTTCTTTATGCTGCTGGTGGGGAAACTGGGCATCAACAAGCATAGGATGACTCTTACTTTCTTGTTGCTATGGTGGGCCATGAGGTTTTGGATGTTCTTGACCAAGCTGTTGATGCCCCATTTCCTTAATACAGCATATTAAGCATCGTCGCTGTAGGTACGGCAATTCCCCCCTGTCAACTTCCGTCTTGGACGACCTCTAAGCTTTGGCGTGTTTTGTTTCGACCGCAATGGCAAACGATGGCCGACCACTCAGTCCTTCTCTCGCTTGTCAAGCTCGAGTCGCTATCCAATAATGATGGAAGCCGAGAATGCTTTGTCAGACTGATCCACGCAATTCTTCGCATGTACTACACTTGACAAACCCATATGCCGCACAATGGTGATTCTCGTCATGCCTTGCTGAGTGGCTGCTCAAAGGGGCCACAAATTCCATGCCTCCCTATGGAGGCAGTGATTTACAGGGTAGTGATCTCGATAAACATCTCAGCTCGCACAATTATATCGTCGTGTGTTCCCAGACGCGGGTGGGATTTGCGCAAGGCCCTGGCGATCCTCACTGTCGGGATGCGGTACGCCCATTCACACTGAAACGGCAGAGTTCCCGAACGGTCACGTTTCTCCAGCTGACAGGGATTGTGACGTCGATCTACGCAATACCAAAATGCCAATCACGAGTCCAATGGCAGAAAGTTGATGACGCTTAATGGAATGCAGCCCCCTATCTCGTTAAGCCGTGGTACTTGACATCGATTGCACCATGGACAGTCTGCTAGGAACAATGTGATGGTTTTGTGATAAACAATAACCTAGAAACTGCAGGGCGGCAGTGCCGGCTCGCAGTCCCAACCCAAACTCAATTGTAGCCTCCAACTGCGTAACGTTCTTCGCCCGGGTGAGGATGCTTCATGGCTGCCATCCACAATGAAGCCCGTCGTCTCACCATTGGACCAAAAACCACCCATGCAAATGCATCGGCAGTATGGATTAACGGATAACACTTCTCCTAAGTATCACAGTACCGCAGTACGTTCGCCTATCGTTTTCGGCACACACTGCACCTTCTCACAAAGTGCCCCCCAGCAATTGGCCAGTCGGTATCAAGTCCGGTCATTTGATACGACACAAAGAAAGTCAATCCCGGCCTGAAAACGGAAACCTCCTGACTTCTTGAGCATCGTGGGGTAAGGTTCAAGCCTATGCTAAGTAGCGCTCTGCTTGCTCGTGTACTTGTAGAAGGCCCGGCAAATGATATTCGTCATCACGTCTGGCGCATTTCTTCGATTGAAACACATGATCCTTGAGAGAGCTTCCTAGGCGTTATCAGATGTATCACTCTTTTCCGCATCCCACGGAGCCTCAAACGCCATGGCATTTCATAGGCATAACATCCAGCGATTGCCAGGTCGTAGGACTGGGTATGTTCGATTAATATGTCGCTCGGATGCGCTGCAAGACAACTAACTAACCTAGTATACCCATCTGGCTAGGATCAATCCATTCTAGTTAGTATGGCTGGCAACTTTGGGCTTGTTAGAAGAAGGTTAGAGTCAAGCGGCTCCACATCATGTTTGTCCCTGCTGTTCTGCATTCACTGGTATCAAGGTTGATGAGTGGCTTACAGAATAGGCATCACCTAATTATTTGTAGCTAAGCTTGATGATGAGGCTGGGAGCATATGAGGGGAGTCACTGGATTGTTGAAAATCCATGTTGCCATGGTAGATCCACTCGTGATGTCGGCGTCGCCAAGATGAAAACTGGTGAGGGACTGGTATGACCTAGTACCAGAGTGCAGGCCAATAGGTATGGTTGACGTCGATATTATGGTGCCTGTGACATCATACCCGAAATATGGAAATTATCTCCAACTTCGGCCCTTTATAGGGGTGTCCTACGAAGGCAATCCATAACCAAGGACAAGGCCATACTAGATACATAAATTAAATTACTCTTTTATCTTTCTATTTTTCTTGAAGATTCAACAATAATGTCTGATTTACGCCCAAAGCCCAGCCAGCCTGTGACACTCGCCCAAGGCACTGCTCTCCAGACCTCAGGCGGGCAAACGGAAGGCATGGAGCGTAGCAACGCCATCTCCGACTTGTGCGACGGAATTTGTGCCTCGCGGATGATCGCGGAGCCACACACATCCTCCGCTGTGCATCATCACGGAGAACAGGACACTGTGATCTTCTGTGCGAGCGGGCGCGGCGCCATTACCTCGGAGGGCGGCAAAAAGAAAACGAAGCTAGAGACTGGCGACTTTTGTCTAATCCCAGCCTGGATGGAGCATCAGGAGGTTAATGATGGCGATGAGAAGTTGGTGCTGTGTGTCGTGAGAAGTGGCAGGACACCCAAGGTCGTAAATCTCACAGGGTGGGATGGGGAGTAAAAACCGTGGTCAATCCAGCTATTAAATATTTCCCCAGCAAGCGCTCCCAGAACCCAATTATCTCTGTAGGCCAGGACCATGCTACGAGAAACTAGTCTTTTTTTATTTTTATTTTTGTAACCAGAGAAAACCCAATATATTTCTTGCTGGGTTACTTTGTTTGTTACTTACTTTATTCGTTGCTTATATAAGAACGAAACAGATGAGTTACGCATTGAATGTGCCACCTTGGTCGACAGCGCTTCAGATCTATGACTTGTAATATAACATGTCTAGAACCCACTTTTGTTGATCATGACAGTGATGTAACACTATTTATGCCTTTGGAGAAAAACTTAAACATGAAGTGGTAGATTTGCTACTTGATGAGCCTTTATTTCGTGTACTAAAGCTTTTAGCCTTACAGCCTTCTCTAGGCATCTCGTATGAATGGGAATTAATATATAGCACAAGCCACGTGAAAATGAGTATCGTGGATGTGCTCCTCAATCCTACTTTTTCTCTATATTGCCAATACCATCCGGTTTATATTGCATAATGGCCAACTCGATTGTCTGTCACCAGACTGCTTTCCAATCGTGCCATCATTTAGCTCGGATCATACTTAAGAGTCCTGTTATGATCGTATTCTTCAGGAATACCGGGCCGGATGCGATTCCGCAGGACTCGCGCTTACGAACAGGTAGATCTATTCACTACTCCTGAAAACGAGCTTCTGCAGTATGGTATTGGCCAGATAGACCCACATAAGTCGGACGGGAAAGTCTTAAAGAAAGAAACGGAGTGTTTGTCGCGATCTGACCTTGTTGGACTCAAGCGCATGGGAAGAAATGTCGGGATAAGCAAGGATGCCGCCGATGGGTTTGATGGTATCTTGTCAGTCACTACAACTGTTCCCTGTACTTGTGGAAGATGAATCTCGACGCTTATCCAGATATCACGAGACCACCTATACAATGTATCATCCGAGGCTCCCGATATATACTACCCCAAAGATCTCCAGCCACACCTTGGCTTCGCCCAGTTTCTGACGAACAACTTGCATCGCGTTGGAAAGATCATTCTGAAAACCCTCAGTTCTGTATCGCAATCGCCCAGCGGAACAAGTTTCGGCCTGTTCCATCGACCAAGTGTGGAGTCCAACAGCGCGTTCGGAATGCTAAAATACCCAGTGTTAGCAGAGGGGAGCCCGAACTTGAGGTATCAGGCCCACACGGATGTTGGATCACTTACATTGCTCTTTTCGACGGACTATGGATTGCAATTCCGAGCCCCGACGACAGGAGACGGGGAGTTTTTCGAACCAAAGGAAGGGTGTGCAGTAGTCAATATCGGTGACTCGTTGAGGTTCATGTCAGGTTCACAATTCGAGTCTTACTAGCATTGAGTAGTTCCATTTCCCGGAAGAAATATCACCGACCGATACTCGTGGGCTTATTTAATATGGCTATAATATAACGCTACATTTAAGGATACCAGTGGAAAAAGCTGGAAGAGCATTGACTGGCACGAGCAAAAGTATCGTACATTTAGGGCATCGATACCTAAACAAGTAGAGTAATCCGTTTTGACTAGCAAAGAAGGCTATGCTGGCCTTTGGACTCCTTTCGAGGTAGGATCAAATATAATGGACAATACTTACATTCGTGGACAAAATTCAGCTATATCGTTACTAATATTATAAAATTGTTACATATTAGGTTCGATATATGAATACGTAAAATACACAATTAAACTGTGTAGCACAACGTTTCTCATTGGCGTAATTATAGCTGGTCATACAGAGACACTACCAGCACAGCTAAATTACGATAGACCAAGGGGGTTTGGGTAGCTACTCCTATGAAAGGATATTTGTCAACAGTGGCTATAAGCTGGGTATTGTAAGCCACAAACTTCAGCTACAGATACTCTATTTATAAATTTCATTATAATCGTATTCAAAATATTATACGTTGATAATTACCTTAAAAATAGTGCCTTAAAACAGTACAATTTGCCCATCGGTGAGTAATTTCTGGTGGCAAATAGCGTGTTAACAACCAGGTCTATCAGCCTTTACTCCACGGTTGCCATGAACCCAAAAACCAACCAGACGGCAGTCGCAGCATCGAGAAAACACAAGTATTATCAGCTCGAGCTTCTGCAATGAGCAGCCCAGCTAAGAGTGAATTCCACTTCGGCATGTAGTTATTTGCTCCAACTGAAGATCGTGGCTTTGGCTTGGATCTATCCGCAAATCATTTTACTCTTACCAATCGCCGTATAGCTTGGATGCCGTTTGGGCAGCTACGAAAATCAACCCTCCAAGCAGCATCCGGATCGTGGATCATAAGTGGCGGTGCCAAGCTTTGCTGTACCTGTTGGTGGCCGGAGCCGGAGCACCCAACATGGTGATGATTTGATCCTCACTGGAGGCTGTTGGGGTCTGCATCTGAAGTGTAGTCATTGGTCGTGTCCCCCCGTAGCCGAAGTCCACTCGAATGCTCTTCATGCTGTGTCACGTTGGCCACTCTATGCTAAAGCTGCCGACTTAGAAGCGGTTCTAGCCGTCTCTTTCCGTGAAGAGATCTGGCTACCCGAAATCCTGCATCTCATAGCCTCATCCGAGCTTCGCGACTTATCGAGCCATCACAGACCCACGTGGTGGCTTCCCAATGGTCAGCGATCATAACACAACCAATTTTCGGGCGATTGATATGTCGCTTTAGTCGTTCGCCCAATACATTAGCCGACCACTCATGAATCTTGCCCGATTGTATAGCTAGATCATGGTGTATTGAGGCGCCTGGACCGCATACCACGTTCCACACCGAGTCCTGTCCGTTACGCCCCCCCCCTTTCTGCTTCGTCTAGCACAGATCTTGCGAGACCTGTAGTACCATCAGGAACGGCCTAGCGTATCACTTTGACACATTAGAACTTTGTTACACACAGGTGCAGAGGAAGGAGGGGAGCTCTCAGCTTAGCAATCCATGGATGTGGACAAATATCTATGGCATGGGGCGTTGGGGACTGCGAAACTGTATTCTTCTCGTCACAACAAAAACGGCAGAAACCACGAAAGATTGTCATGCCGCACAACCTGCATCCTGCGCTGCACTACATCGCTATATTTCATGCAAGAACAAAGTATCGAGGTTACTCTAGACATCCAAGAGCGGTTCGCTAATAAGGCCGCCTCCACTCGAATACCCCAGATCCACATACTCCGCATTTTGGTCGAGGCCTCATCAGAACGAGCCCAAAGTTGGGCCGGCATTGCTGCAGACTGCATAGCAGCATAGTCTTTTGCTCACCGACGGAGCGGTTTGCAAGTGGTTGGGACGGAGTTCCAGTCCGGCTTTGTTGTCTGGAATTGGATGTCATCGGCGAACCACGTCAACACCTACCACTCTGGCCCAACATGAGAGGCGCACTCGTCCATTGGTTTGTGGTGATCCTGATGGTCCTCGATGGCCTTGAGACGTCCCATGAATCAGGCCGATCCACGTGAGGCCTCGGGGCATCGAGCGTGATGACTTTTCGCAATTGGACCACATCAACCCATGGGTGGTCTGAGGTACTACCTGGCTTGGAGCACATGTACTCAACCGAGAAAGAGTGCAATCTGAAGTTGATATATCAGAATTCAACGGCCCCATGGAATGACCTTGACAACCAAAGCTGTCTTGGTGGTATATGGCGGTTCGGTCTTGTCTGTTGTCAAGTCCAATTCATAAACAAAGCCACAACCTACACCACGACGAGAAAGGTCGGTATTCACTTCCAAATTCGGTAGTTCCCAGCTCAGATATGTGGACAGTCTATGAGGCCACAAAGCTCTTTCTCAGCCATACAGGCCTGAAGGAATGACATGTCAACGAATTCACTGCCCTACTACCAACGGGTCTTTTTCAAGAATGCCGAAGATTTGAGAACCAAAGAGCCGCAGTATAACTTCGACAAATACTGTTTCTACATGCTCAACGTTTGCGAGATTTGCGGGCGGCCTCTAGATGGCAAGGAGCTACCTGTAAAGAGTGGCAAGAAGAAATTCAGCATCATGACCGATACTACCGAGTACATGCGCCATGAATCAAAGAAGTGCGACAAGTATCAGTGTAAGAGATACATCGTTGGGACATATGCGCAGTACGATACGAGATGTCGTTATTGTACAGGTTAAAAAATTGGTGCTTGGTTCATACAGTCGACATTTTCCAAGCCGCGGGCCATTGATAGTTTGTTGGTTCCATTACTGCCGAATGGTCGTTGTTAGATGATACTTTTCGAGGGAAATCCAATCGCACACATCGGATATGCTTATTCAACTTCGTTGGAGTATTGGCAACATACTACCAGCTCATCATCGTGTCCAAGTCCAGGTCCACTTGTCTTTGGCATAATGTATGAGGGTCTTGTTCTTGGTCTGCGCGAGCAGGCCTATAGCTTTGGGCAATATATGCCAAGAAATACATATATCCATCGTCTGATCCTTGAGTTATTGCTGTCAATTCTCAGGTAAGACCCTCCTACTACAACAACTGCAGATTCATGGAAGACGGGAACGGACCTTATGACAACTATGACAAGACTCTACGTGCCTTCAATGCTGATGCCAGCGCTGCTAGATACCTTAGCTACTATGCTACTTTGGCGATAGTGTCTCGTTGTGGCCCATTTTAGTGATTAAAGTGGATTAATGTCATATTTCATTACCAGGTTCAATTCTCGCGCTTGCAAACAAAGGACAACTGTCAGCTGGTGTAGCGCAATACGGGATCACAACTCTCAACAGACGCCCAAGTACTGATTCAAGGACAGAATACGGTCGAGCCAATTCCATTTGAAAGTTCCAGCCGGATAATAGGCGTCCATGCACACGGCAAACCATGGCCAACTTCAAAGCTATCATCATTGGCGGGGGCCCAGCTGGTTTGGCGATGGCACATTGTTTGAGACTGGCCGAGATTGATTACGTGCTTTTCGAAAGACGCGATTCGATCACGGACCCCGAGGGTGCAGCGATATCCATCATGCCTCACGTAGCCCGGATACTGCATCAGCTCGGGATGTTCAATGATGTACTGAAGCTGGGGTCGCCGATGCGTAGCACAGTCCATGTCAACGGCGATGATAAAGGTTGGCGTGATGATGGCGGCACAGTGATCGCAGAGAAGTAGGTCGCCATGGGGTTTGAGCCATCAGCCCGTACGCTTACATTGATATTAGATTTGGCTACAACGTGATGTTATTTGAACGATATCAACTCGTTGACTTGTTACTGAGAAGCCTCCCTGATCATCATCAGCGCATCAAAACTTCCAAGGGCGTCAAGTCGATACAGGAACGGGATGATGGCGTGTCCGTCACCTTGGAGGATGGATCTGTGGAGCATGGCTCCATCGTGATCGGAGCTGATGGAGTTCACAGCAAAGTGCGCCAACTGCTCAGCGAAATGCATCCCGGAGATATCGACGCAGCACCTTTCACTTCCTTTACGCACGGATTATACGGCCACGGACCTCGAACAGACGCCTTCCATGACGGAGAAATTGTCGAGAGACACAGCGATGGCTGGGCGTTTCAAACCCTCACGGGCGGCGACAGGACGTACTATTTCATTTATAAAACACTGGCGGAGCCAACCAAGGAGCGGAAGCGCTTTACCAAAGCAGACGCTGCTGAGTTCGTGAAGCCGTATCTCGATGAGACGATCATCGGAGATATCACGTTCGAAGATTTATGGAAGGGCCGCGATGTTGGGAATCTGCGCCATCTCGAGCAAGGAATCAGTCGAGTGTGGAGCCGTGGGCGTGTGGTCCTTCTTGGGGATTCAGTACACAAGGTATGTTGCTCATCCAGCATCAATGAGGGTTCGAAATTGACTCCTCTGCTCTACAGGTCACGCCGAATCTAGGGTAAGGCTTTTTCTTTTCTTTCGCGTCGTTGGTCCGCACCACCTCGAGGCGTCTCCCAACCCACAAAGCGGGTCCCGACTAACAGTAACTTCCGTAGTGCCGGAGGTAACATGGGCATTGAATCGGCTGTTTGTTTGGCAAATCACCTGCATGCGCTCCTCCTACGGCGCCCCTGTCCTGATACCACCTCTCTAAGCCAGACATTCCACGCATACCGAGAGCAACGTATCGAAGTCGTTGAGACGTGGTATAATATCGCATACGCTCAGATGAAATTCCTGACTCTCGAAACGGACAGGCACAAAAAGGCATTTGATAAGGCCTCCGAGAACGGATTGCAGTCCACGAGCAGATCACCGCCTTCCGATAGATATCTGCGAGGATTGCGTCAAGGCATCACACTCAACTACGTCCCGTTTGAGTCGGAGCTGAGCGGAACTTGCCCTTGGGCAGATGGAACCCCTCCGGCATTGGATCCTCGACCGAAGCTATAATGTGGACAACCGGTGCCATCCCAGGACCGGTGCACCGCAAGTAGCTTGCTGCGGAGAGAACGGGCGGCAAGCCTGGGTTGCCCACAGGAGATGCTACAGCTCCTATGAAGCCAGCGCGATATGGACTGTGGTGAGCATGTATTATTAGCAGTTCGGAGAAGCACTTTGGAAGAGCAGTCGTCCAATGCTCCGATAATTGTCATTTGTTGAAACCAGGCTACATCGGTCAAGTCGGAATGAGTCGCTGCGGCTCAAAAGGCGAAGAAGCGATGTGACCCACCTTTCCTCTCTTGGGGTCATCCAGGTCATCCCATCTTCCTCACGGCATCGTCTTCGGATCGCACCGACTTACCGGAGAATTGCACCTCGTTGTTTCAGAGACGCTTGCCCCTTACCGCAAACACTGGATCCTTTCCCCACAGGTTCGTTTTATCTGGCCATGCCGCGCAGGGGTCCAGGCTGATTAGAGGGGCCTGCCAAGATTTTAATTCAACGTCGTCCAACTCCCAGCCGCCTGGGATGTAATATATTCGCAGACGCCCACTCCACCAGCGCCGGCAGCGCACCGCGAGAACCCCTGCTCTCTGTCAGCCGCATGGTGGAATAGATTCGTACACCCTGTCGGCGCGGGTACCAGGCATTCGTTCGCCCGTCACATCGACATCCTCTTTCGACTCGCCTGCAGGGGAAACATCCCTCGGCGGTGCGCAGCTAACCGCTTCCAGGGCGAGAGAACTATATCCCAAAGACTTGGCAGGTCCACGCCATATCCTCGAAATCATCACAGGTCATGTTCCTGGTTAGACAGTTCCCGAGTGGTGGAACTTCCCACGACCATCTTGGCCCTAGATTTGTCAGGGCTGGGCAGCCACAAAGCATCTTCGCCATGAGTATAAGACGTTGGTATGCCCTACCGGATCATGGCGAACGATTCCTCTGTTCCTCAGCCAATCTTACAGTTGACCTCCATTCATTCTTTCTTTCTTCAACTCCTTTAACCACACTCTTTCTCAGCGCAAGTCGCGAGTCTTTCTTTCCAGCTTATTCAAAATGAAGTTCACAGTCGCTGCTGCGCTCATGGCAACTCTTGCCGCCGCCACCCCTGCCAACCTCAAGAACGCCATTGCCCGTCGTGCCGCTACCGATGCTTGCGACCTTGGTTACTGTACTGAGAACGGTGGCACCACTGGTGGTGCTTCTGGCGAGACCGTCACCGTCACCACCGTCGACGACCTGACCACTTACGCCGAGAGCGATGACCCCTACACCATCATCGTCTCCGGTGCCCTCTCCGGCGCCGCCAAGATCCGCGTTGGCTCTGACAAGACCATCTACGGTGAGTCTGGCAGCTCCCTCGAGGGTGTCGGTCTCTACGTCAAGGGTGTCAGCAACGTCATCCTGCGTAACCTGAAGATCTCCAGCGTCCTCGCCGAGAACGGTGACGCTATCGGCATTCAGGCCGCCAGCAACGTCTGGGTCGACCACTGCGACCTGTCCTCTGATCTTGACCACGACAAGGACTACTATGATGGTCTGCTCGACGTCACCCACGCCTCCGAGTGGGTCACCATCTCCAACACCTACCTCCACGACCACTGGAAGGCTTCGCTCGTCGGCCACTCTGACAGCAACGCCGATGAGGACACCGGTACTCTGCACGTCACCTACGCCAACAACTACTTCTCCAACATCAACAGCCGTCAGCCCTCGGTCCGCTTCGGTACCGTCCACATCATCAACAACCTCTGGGAGGGTGCCATTGGCACTGGTGTCAACACCCGCATGGGCGCCCAGGTCTTCATCCAGAGCTCTGCTTTCGTCGACTGCGCCACCAAGGCCGTTGAGTCCGCTGACTCCGATGATGTTGGCTACGCCGTCCTTGACGACGTTGACCTTGGAGGCTCCGAGAACTCTGCCGACGAGGGTACTCTCTCTGTCAGCTCCTTCCCCTACGACACCATCGAGGCTCTTGGTTCTTCCTCCATTGCCAGCACCATCCCTTCCACCGCCGGTCAAACCTTGTAAGCCGCCAGGCCAAGCCATTTGGTACTTCTTGTAGATACACTTTTTATATTTGGAAAGGGATGGATTTCAGTGGATGATAAAGCGTGTTCACCGCGCATGACCGGATGGGGACCGGCGGTCAAAGGCAACTTCATCCTTGTATATAAGCCGGGCCTTATTGACATATTCAACCAAACCTGGGTCTTGAATCTAATCGTGTTGTGATCGCCAGTGATATGCCCGAACAGCAAGCTGAAAGTTGTTATATATGTTACCTGCATTGGTCCGCACCCTTTCACCTGCGCAAAGTGTACTATTGTACTGCAGAAGCTGAACCTACTTTCTTGATTAGTGCTGACCATCACTCGCCTAGCTTGTGTGCAGATGGGTGATTGAAACCTACGGATTGCATTTTCAGTGGAACAATATTGCTTGCCCGCCAAAAAGGAATTCCGGTAGTCCTCAGCAGGGATATCATCAAAGTAACCTTAGCAACTTGGTAAGCAGCGCAGTAGGACGACCCCACAGAGCGCATATACATAGATACCGCGGTAGAATTGGTATTACCCGCTCAGACCTGCTCATCTGCCTTAATACAAAAGCCAAACAACCCAAAAGTCTTTTAGAAGTCACGGATCATCTTCTAAACTTCCCGTTTACAAAAGAAAAGAAATTTTCTTCTTGTTCCCGGTGACCTGTATTCATCTTGCTGTAGTGTCCTGAGCTAAAGCCACACCCATGGACGCTTTGAAATCGCCACCTCAAGATCCCCAGGTACGGTTCTTCGTTGCCTGCCCCCGCAGCGGTTCCGCACTCCTCATGCGCATCTTCGCGGAATCACCTGTCTGTACAGTCACAAGCCGGCTAATCCTGATGGGCAATCACGGCTCACCAACCAGCGCTTTCTCTCCGGACTACTCATTCCTGGAGGGCCCAACCAATCACCATGGAAAATTCATCAACGCAATGAAAACAGCTAAACGCTTTGTCATCTGCAAGGAAGAGCTTGGAAACGACACCAAAAAAGGAGAATGCGTATATGACAATTTTCCCAGCCCGTCTGCATATATCATGGTCCGGCCCGTGTTCCTGATCCGTGATCCCGTCCGAGTTTTCGATAGCTGGAAGAGAGTTGGATGGACTGATATGCAGAGTTTGGTCGATTGCTTTACCAACATGTTTCGCATGCTTCATCAGGCACCGTCACACGCGGTTTCAAGCCTTCTCTACGAACGGCTTGTTCGAGATCCCCATACGGAGATTGAGCGTGTCTGCGTCCGGTGGAGGGTGCCATTCTCGGAGACTATGCTGCATTTCAAACAGCCATTTGGTTCTTCGTTCGCATTTGCGACTGACCGCGAGAAATCTATATATTGCGAGGAAAAGGCTCTGGTATGCGATTCTCCATATCCTTTCTTACCCTTTCTATGAGCGTTGAGACATGTTTCATGCGATCCTTGGGAACAAACCCCCCTTCAATTATTGTCTCTAAACTCTTCGACCCAACTTTTTGAGCTTCGCCACTGACTTCAAGCGTTGCATAGGGGCTCTTTACTACGATCGAGGCTAGCTCTTCCGTGGAAACCGACGTGCCGTGCCATAACCTCCTATCTAACATCGAGAAGGACGATCTTGAAAAGCAGGTGGGTCGGCTATACCTGGAGTGTTGGCACGACGATATCCAGCGGCTACGCGCTATGCTGATCGAAAAGTCCTGGTTTGGATTTGACCTTGACGACACCCTGCATGAATTCCGTCGCAGCTCAGGGATCGCCACCAACAGGGTACTCGAGAAGATCTCTGTGCGACATCACACACCGATGCTTTCACTAAAGGAAGAATATTCCCATATTCTCAAGGAAAAAACCGCCAACGCTTTCTCCGATGGGAAAACGTCATATGATTATCGAAGAGAAAGATTTGAGTCGCTGCTCGCCAAGTTTTCGTTACCAAAGGACAATGGTGAGTTACTTTTAGAGTGTTTCATAACTCCTTCAATCATCTTATTTGTTGTTTTAAGAGGCTTATTGTCCCGAATATGTGAGACTGACCTCAGATTGTTCCCCAGCCTTTTTGACGGAGCTCCTCGATTCTTATGAATCCAACCTCAAAGCCTCGCTTGAAACAAAATGCGGCGTACTGGACTTGTTGTCTACAATCAAAAGTATGGGGAAGAAAATTGTCATAATAACAGAAGGTCCGCAAGATGCACAAGAAAGAACAGTCAAGGACCTTGGTATTGGCGGCTATGTTGATTTTTTGGCCACGACTAACCATTTTAAGGTAACCAAGCTCGATGGTCTATTCCCCAAAGTCCTTGAGTATCTGGGTATCTCATCGGGCGATATGGTATATGTGGGAGATAATGAACAGCGAGATATAAAGCCTGCCACGGCGGTGGGTATTTTGTGTGTTCATCTTGCCGAGACAAAGAATATCGCGCTGGATGCTCTGCCACCTCGAATCAATACTCTACGGAAACTACAATACATCCTCTCAAGTGAGAATTGATGACAATTGTAGCCGAGATAGAAGTGTACTTCTTATCGGATGATCCAGGCGATCAAAATGAAAGGCAGTCTCCCACGTTGATTCTATTCTTCTTGTTCATTATTAGGCACCCTAATTGTCTTGATAGACTGGTCATATTTGGATACTATGACAGCCCCTAGCCAGGTCTGGTTTTTTTTTTTTTTAATTTCTTTTAACGAATGATGGAAGCCGCTCGGAACCAGGCAATCCTTGAAGAGTTTGGTTATGCATATCACTGGGATAGAAGAGAAGGTTTTGAAAGAAGCAAGCGAACGACTCAGATACACGAACGCCGCGTAGAAGACGCCGTGGATGGCCAGACGCACTACGACCCGAGTAGAAGACATGGCCTATTGCCTTCTTGGTATATTCGATATCAATACGCCCATGCTCTATGGGGAAGGCACGCATGCATTCAGAAGACTGCAGGAAGAAATCATGAAAAAGTCGGTTGATTCTTCGTTGCTTGGAACTATATAAAAACGCTAGCTCCTCACCCAGAGTGCCACACGTCATTGGATCACGGTCCGCTGGCACTGTTGCCCTCATGATTTTCCTTTTGGGGTGCCGTCGTTGAACAGAATTTCCCGTCGAACCGTCTACACCGACCAGCCTTCGCCATGAACCAGCGCGGTCTCCAGATTCGTTTGTTCGTATTTACCGATCCAAATACCAGGGGAATTGCCTACGGAGTTTTGGCGTGCGGACCTATAGACGATTGCTCTCAACGCCCCTTGCCGTTACATTATTTCCGAAACAATATCCTCTCGGGGAGTGTACTAGTGGCGAGTATTTCCAAGCGGCAATATGCCCAACATAACAAGTACCTTGTGAAGTTCCTCGACAATGCAGTTATGGCTGATATATGTATCCTTGGAGATGGCGTCGAAGCTGAAACGTATTTCATACCCCTAGAATCTGATGTCGCCGTGATTTCCGGAGAGGATATGGGCTATGTTATGGACAGTTTGTACCCACCACTACCAGCCACAAGTCTGGTAAATCGTTACTCTTCGTATCTACGCACTTCTGTTTTCCGCAGGTTGCAGGTGTAGCTTATTCACCTGTCTCGTGGTCTCTCGGGATTTCTACTTACCTACGAGTACAAGATTGAAGAGGATCATGAGTCATACCCGATGTTCGATCTGCGCTGCCAGGTGTACGAATATTCCGAAAAGCTGACATTGGAGGATGCTCAGTACTTGGTGTGTAAGAAGGAAGCGCGGGCACATCTGACATCAACACCACCTTCAGCTTGCTGAACTCATGCCTGACTTCCTGACACCTCAGACACTTTACTTTAATAATGTTTGATTTCCGAACATATATCAACCCGATGGTCAGGTTACTAGTGTCACAACATCGTGCTCAGTACACTGGTTGCAGCCAAAAAGATGTATTCTTGCAGGCTTTTCTTGTGGCCTCTGGGTCGACCTATTTGCGGCTTTAACTTGGCAGATGCCTTTCTCGGCCGACGCCAGAATCTAACATGGATTGAACGCTTGATCAGTGAAAGAAAATGAAGTTCATGGGTTAATTCATTCGCTGATGTCCGGGGAAATGCCTATCAAATGCGCTGGTAACCAAAAGCAATCTATCTACAACCCTCAGAACTAGTGAGGTATAAATGCGATGCTATATACGGAAGATTCCATTTATGAGCAAGCTCGGGATATCTCAGGGCCGCCGTCGCCTTTCTGTCTACTTCTACGCATGTGTCTTGTCTAGACATGGTTCTTATACGTCAGGACATCTACAGCTTCTCCTTGAGGAGGCTCTTCATCTTCCTCTCAACAGCGTTCAGGTATTCAGTAGTGGTGACATAGTCCTCACGCGCTGTCTTGCCGCAAGCGAGCGCCAAATCCTTGGTCATGATACCGTCCTTGTCGACAGTGTCGATACAAGCCTGCTCCAGAGACTCGGCAAAGGCAACCACCTCAGGAGTGTCATCAAGCTTTCCGCGCTGGATAAGTCCACGGGTCCAGGCGAAGATGGAAGCAATAGGGTTGGTCGAGGTCTCGCGTCCTTTCTGGTGTTCGCGGAAGTGACGAGTGACAGTTCCGTGGGCAGCCTCCGACTCAAAGGTCTTGCCGTCGGGAGTGATGAGGACCGAGGTCATAAGACCGAGAGAACCAAAACCCTGAGCAACAATGTCGGATTGAACATCACCATCGTAGTCTACAACTTCGGTTAGTAAAGAACGTCTCCGAAGAACTTGGGATCCCACTCACTCTTCAAAGCCATGATGTAACCACCAGAGCTCTTGATCATCTGGGCAACCATGTCATCGATCAAACGGTGCTCGTACCAGATGTTCTTGGCCTCGAAATCCTTCTTGTACTGAGTATCGTAGATCTCCTGGAAAATGTCCTTGAAGCGACCATCATACTTCTTGAGAATGGTGTTCTTGGTAGACATGTACAGAGGTAGCTCCTTGGTGAGAGCAAGCTTGAAGCTGGCATGTGCAAAACCAGTGATGCTCTCGTCGGTATTGTACTGTGTTTGCGCCACACCGCCGCCGCTCTTGAACTGGAAGACCTCAATCTCCTCGGGCTTACCACCTTCGGGGGTGTAGACCATGGACAACTTTCCCGGGCCTGGGATCACCTTGTCCTTCGCTCGGTATTGGTCGCCAAAGGCGTGACGACCAATGATGATGGGCTTCTTCCATCCCTGTACCAGACGGGGAATGCGCGGGATCACAATAGGCTCGCGGAAGACGGTGCCGCCAAGAGCGTTACGGATAGTTCCGTTGGGGGACAGCCACACTACGCGAGGACGAGAGTTTGTAAGTAATTGGACACGGGATTGTCAGATGTGGAGGCTGTGGTGAGGCGCCTCTTGCACTGAGCATGATGCGGGGGATGGATAAGTGCAGGAACAGATGCATGTGAGACTGCAGTGTCTTGGGCGGGACGGCTTACTCTGCTTTAGCTTGAATTCCTCTACGCGGGCCTCATCCGGAGTGATGGTGGCGCACTTGACACCTACCGAGTACTTCTTGATAGCCTCGGCAGCATCAATGGTGACCTGGTCACCGGTCTCATCACGATACGGCAGGCCCAGGTCATAGTACTTGAGGTCGATATCCAGGTACGGGTGGATGAACTTGTCCTTGATGTCCTGCCAGATCACGCGGGTCATCTCATCACCGTCGAGTTCCACCACGGGGTTCTTGACCTTGATCTTCTGGGCCGCCATGGCTTGGCTGGTCTGGTGGAAGAAAGCAATGGGGACTGCAGGTCTAGCGGCTGCACTGAGGACGGGACGGAATGCAGGCCGCGCAGTTCTCGAGAAGGTCGTTGGCCGAATCGATCGGGCGGCAGATGTGCAAATGGCGTTCATCTTGAACAGGATCGGACGAACGGACGGGGAGGATCTTATACCGAAGCTAGGGATGTATAGTCGGGGCTGTCGTTCGCAAGACTCGAGTCTATGTGCCGAGGAAGAAACCGGGTAACTAGTTCCGGAGTGGGTGGTTCGGCGAACAGCTTGCCGGACAGTTGGTCGGTCGCAGTGACGAATTGGGGGCCGGCCGAGAGCACAGCTTCAACAGCTTGAGTCGATATATGCGATGGCAAGGATGGCCAATTGGTTATTTGAGAGGGAGTAGAGAGCCTGGCTTTGCTGTGAGGAAACTAGTTCGATGCGAGACTCGACGTGGTACGACGTCAGTCTGCGCTTTACCTCGGGGATATATGAGAAGCCGTGTCTCGAGCAGAGGGGAATTGGATTCAGCAAGTGTCGAGATCAAGTCACACCAGGTCGGTTAAGGTGTAACAGGCTGGCTCGTGATACGTCCGCTTGCGGTTACAAATGGCAGAAATCTGTGAGTTAAAAGAGGGGCCAGCGCTATGGTCAGGGATCATTCTCTCCCCACGGTCTGCCGATTTGCGGAGGGACAAGGCCCATGTCCGAGGCATGGAGCAACGGGAAATTCCACGAACGACTCGTGCTGCAGTGCAAAATGACGACTGCGGGGGTGGGATCTAGCCTGAAGTGATGGCATCCGAGACCCTTCGACGAAGCTTGCAGCCACGCACGGTGGAAGCAGCATCGTGTCAATGGAGTGGGCTCGATATAGAGTTGTGAAATGCCACGCGGTGCGGTGCAGGGTGTCATGTAAGAAAGTGTAAAGTCTAACCTTATCATACCTTGCTGCCAGACACAAGCAGCGTGGATGGAGAGCCAAAGTTGGGGGCACATATCCGCCATGCACAGCTCAACGGCCCGGGTGCAGGTGCAGCGCAGGTGCATTCGGCTTGGGATGGGCGCTGTCTCGTTGTCTCGTTGGAGAACAAGCGCTATTATGTAAGGCGACGGGTAGGAATCAACGTATCGCTCAGTATACTCAATCGACATTTCAATTGCCAGAGTCAATCTACAAAGCCACCAGCTTCGTGACTAAGCCACCCAAAGAGCCTGTCATTCTCGTCCTCGTCCGTCATCAGCATCATCGAGCACGCTGGAACGAGCCAGTGCAGTGCAGCCCGTCCTTCCGGCAGAGGAAAGTAAGAAGAAACCCAAATCAAAACAAAGAAGAAGAAAAACACCCCTGTGGCTTGCATCGAGGCGATTGAGCCTGGCAGTGTGCCTTGCCATGCATGAATAACATAGAGCCCCCCCAAAGCGAACGACGATACACTCTTCCCCGTCATCGCATATCATGACAGCTCCATATCGGGCCCCGCGTAGCGCCATGCAAGGCATCTTCGGCGCAGCGAATCAGCGTCGGTCAAGTTTTTCCAGATTCAAAGAACCGTCTACTGTAGCCCCCCCTGCGCCACCTCTTTTTTACCCATACATATGCATGCATGCATATGTATCTTTCCGAAAACCCAAAAATCAATAAAGTGAGAACACAGCCTCGCTGAAGTAATTATGGAAGAGAGAACCGAGACCAAACGCCGCATTACACCTGAACCCTGAGGGTGCCTCTGCCTGTATGTTGACCAATAGAAACGGAGTTGCGCAAGTACCCGAAAGGTAGGACCGAAATGCCGAAGAACAATCTTACATGAGCAATCGAGACACCAAGCTGGAAACCGTGTAAAGCGATTGTGAATGTAGAAACCGTGAAGTCATGGACGGGGTCGTGCCATCGTAAAAGCCGAGGGGAAAGGGGGGGACCAAAATAGAACCAGAATTGTTCAGAAAGAGGAAGGGCGAGATGGGGATGAAGAAAGAGAGACACGTGGTACTAGAGGTAGCCAATGTATGTCAAGTGCCGCCTGAGGAGTGGGAACACCGCCAAAATCCAGAGTTTGTTGTCGGCATCGTCGAGTAATCTTCGTCATGCCGGATATAGGCAGGGGGCTAATGTCGAAGGGCGAAGTCTTCGCCTTACCAGAAGTTACCAGGAGAGTTCTGGCGTAGAGTAAGTCGTCGTAGCTCTCGACTATCTCATTTAAACCCTCTGATGTTCCGTCTCGCCGTCTCACAAGCCACGCTACACTTGGGACACTGAAATCCACACTCTTTGACGTAAATCTTATCCAAGCACTTGACACACCGCCACCACTTCTTAGAGACGGTCTTCTCCTTCTGGCTATACCATTCGGGCTTCTCGCCAGTCTTGCGTGGAAGGTCCTCCTTGTGGAAGTCGCGGTAGTGGTCACGGAAGTGGTCCATGCGGTGGAACGGCTCCTTGCTACGTTCACAGCGCTCGTACCCGCAGAAGAACTGCTTCTTCTGAGTTTCAGGCCGGTGCAGTTGATCGTAGTGCCTTTGCAGGTCCGCCTTGCGCTTAAATCCGGTCGTGGACTCGCACCCTGTGTAGAGACAATAGTGGAGTCCGTTTGACACTTCACTGTCCAGAACGGGGACTGACAACACCGACCTTCGAGGGCTTCGAGGGAAAGATTGTCAGCAGCCATGTACGCCGGGGGTAATCTGATGTTTGACTTACACGTCCCCGAATGCGACTTCCATGGTCAATGCGTCGGGTGAGGTCGTATAGCTACCGTCCTGTGTGGTGTTGTAGTATCCTGGGGGTACCGCTTGGTTTTCGGGATACCAAGGTCCGCTATACTCTTCGTAATTATACTGATTGGATTCGACGTCTTCGTATGTATAATAACCTGACGACATCTCGATTGTGTTGTCGGATGTAACTGGTGATAGTGAATCCCCGTATGTTGACACAGAGCTGTAGGACCCGTTTGAGTTGTTTGAGAGACCACGGCTCATACTTTGGCTGGGATCAGGAGGTAGCCTCGCCCTTTGGGGGTTGTTGGAACTATGTTCTGAATAATAAGTGTAAGCCCCAAATTGATCCATGTCATGGGATTGGTTGATGAGCATGAATGTTGTCAAGCCCGGTTGGAAACGGACAGCGTTGCCCTTCTTGTATATCGTGAATGCCCACCGGTCCTGTTCTACCCGGTTTCTTGGTGGAGAGGATGGCCACACACACAGTTATAATGCGAGACGTTGCCTACTTGGATGAAGGTCAAACCCTTACGCAAGACCACCCCAGCTGGTTGTGCGGAAAGAGCAGCAAACTTTTTGGGGCAGAAACAAAGTCCAGTCTGAACAGCTTGCCAAGGAGTCTGAAGTGGTGGCGGCGGTCGTGCAACAAGTTGAGAAGGATGTTTGGCATTCGATCGTTCCAATCCGTTGCTTAGTACCGATTCAAAAAGGTCGGGACTCTCAAAATAGAGCAAACAAGGGCTACTGATATATGTGCTACAGGTTGAATTGATGGTGAGGGTCGAGAACGAGGCTCAAACTGCACCTTACCCAAAACGAGGCGAGCCAAATGCCTCTAAGGTGTATCATTTGTGATCAGGAATGCCTATAGCAGCAATCGTCGATAGGTTCGCTCTGCCGTGTGAAAACCAAGGTGCAAAGTAACTACATCTGAAACCGAGAGCACTCGGGTTTCCTTTGGTTTGGATGTGTGGATCCCGAATATCCTGGGCCCTGAGACTTTCTAGAACAATGCAGCTTGCAGCTTTAACGTATCTGGGACACATGCATTGCTTTACTATAGCATAGCCACGCTTCGAGGCCGCCAATCATGGTGGATGGCTGGAGAACAGCCTCACAGAAAAACGGGGAGCGCAAAAGTGTCGCTTTTGAAGACACGGAACGTGGCCGTCTTTGAGTCGCTGTCGGGGTATTCGGTGAGCTGACCTTGACTTACCGGAACTACCAAAAAGGTCGATTGTATAAACGCATCCCCGAACATGATCTACCCTATACAGGCGTATATGCAGCTAGTTTTCAGCCGGCGGACCCATAAACCATGTGAACACCCTGATCTATGGCTTCTTGGCTCAAAAAGAAAACGGGGCTGCCCGTTTGATAGGGTATAAAATATGGGACAGGTCCGTGAGCGTTCAAGCTGGTGGGAGGGTCGATGCAGCCGCGGATTGGCGAGTCTGATTTTTGGCAGCCAAACGAGGCCATTTCGAGCAAATAAATCCCATGGCAGAGCTGTTCGTTGATATCTGACGAGAAAAAGCTGCGCCCTGCACGCACCGGGGAGCCAGCCCGAACGTGATACCATGCATGGAATCATTAGAGTGACACTCTGTGGTTGAAACTCTTGGAAAAGCTCGCAAAAGCGCCGTTCAGTCTGCTCGAGGCCTGTGTCCCTGATAATGATGATCGTAGCCATGCATCATAAAGTGTTGTCCTGATTGGTGCTGTTGCCTAAGAGCCCTGCGCCACTTTGAGATACGCCTGAACAGCCCTCGCACTCGACATATGGTAATTGCTTGGCGGATGCAACCCCCGGAGGACTTTTGGCCTCGAGTGGAGTCTTCTTCAGCAGAATCTGACAGGCGCACCAGTTCGCCCGGCGAAGAGCCTCACCAAAGTGTATTGTTTGCCTTGTTTGTTGCCTAGATCCGAACATGTGGAGACCGAGGCTATAACCGCCAGCCATGCGGGCGCTCATTGGACCGATGCGACTCCGACGCTGGAAGAAGCGAGGCTGGATGGGCGGTTCATCCCGTGAAGTGGTCCCTTATACCTGGGTGTTCAAGTATTACGGTGCTGCATTGTGAACCGATGTCAAGAGCCATTGGGTCATCTTGTCAGGTTAACAAACAATGCACTCCACCGAAGCTAACGGCAATGACGTTTGAGGGTTCGGATTATTCTCTCTCTAGCTCTCTCTCTCTCTCTCTCTCTCTTTATCTCCCTCTCTCTCTTTTATTTCCTCAGAAAGAGGACTTGAATCAATCGTCTTATCTGCACATATTACGCCTGTGTTCGCAGCGTGAGGAGCGTGGAGCGTGATGCCGGCAGGTTGCAAGGTCTTGCCAGACTTCGCCTTGTGAGGTACATGAATGGAATGCGCAGTTGCAGGGAGTGACTCAACTTAGTCTCTTCGGTCGCTGATTTTGACAATAAAATGTTCGGTGAAGGGAAAGCCCTATCTTATCCTTTCTAGTGATCCGGAAAGCAAGTGATGCCTAATACATATACTTAGTCAAGCTTGTTGTCACAAGAGGGGTCAGGCATTAACGCATCTCATCTCATATAAGTTTTGGAGACGGTCGACTCTGGTATTGGTGCCACGTTTCCTTTCTGCGCGAAGTACGAGTATACATGATGCACTCCCAACGCAGCCTCAGTATTGCCTATTGGATCATCGCCGTCCTGTGTAATACAAACCTCCCCTTGAGACAGCCTTTGGCCTGCGATCGTACATATAAGCCGCAGCAGCTTGTTGTGCATGGATGCCATGTTGGGCGAACTTGTTAACCTTCCTTGTCTTCACCAGGCACAGTAAATAATTGTTCTGGGGCTGCAATGATTCACTGGACAAGGCATCCTCATGGACATCATTAACGCATCGACAGTTTATTTTTGTACCGCCATGATCCCACATAGTATTTCCACAACTAGTTGGTTAAAGAACAGACCATCCCATATCCAAGTTGCTTCGGTGAATTCGCTCACCGGGCCTCGACGTCTCCCAGGGTAGATTCGATTTCGGTCTTGGCCATCATGTCAGTTCTTCAACATGCTGTTAAAACTCTGCATCGAATGGCGCCCTTGCTTTGTAGGTGCCATGAAAACAGCAAACAGGCTACGTGGGCGGATACCGCAGGCAAAACACTGTCAAAGTCCCAGATAGGCATTCTCCATCAGATAGAAATCGACTTGCAGGTGTTGCAGATGGCTGTCTCGAATATCGACTCTCCAGCCCGAGTCTGTTGGACAGCCTGGATCATCTAAATATTATATAGCTTCATTCCGTACCGTTAGCAGCTTAACAGTTGAATAAGAACGACTGCCGGTGAATATCGTGCATTGTGGAACTTTTTTTCATTCCCGCACGTCTTCAACATCTGCCCAATAGAAACAATGTGTTTAGGGCCATTCGAGAATTCTGGACAATTCATGTAGCTGGAGGGCGGGACATAAAGTAGCGAACCCACTGTCGCCTCCTCGCAGCATCATAGCATTGCAAAGCACCCGCATAAATGCTCTGAGAGGCTTCCTTCCCTGCTGTGAACTGCATGATATGACTCGTTAATCGAAGCGTTAGGGGCAGACCAGGCTCAGCCGTTGTGGTAGGTGGCATGAGCCCGTTGAAGCGCCCATAATTTGAGAGGCATGGTCATCAACACACAAGTACACATTATGCTTGGTTGTTCCCAGGACTCTGCGCTGTCTGCGAGATATGTTGAACACCACGGCGGTAGGAGTGAGGACTAGGACAAGTGGACTTCGCAAAGAGTCAGTCTGTCGCCAATGTAGAACAACTGGTCCAATTTCCATAGGGCAAGAATGTTGAGTCCTGTGACGCCGAGCCAGGTCGACTCTGCACAGAATACGACGTTGAATGGCCCGATGAGCTCTTGCAAGGTCCAGCCTCTGCGAAATCACAATGGAAGTTCTGTCTTATGATCTTTGCATAGAAAAATCTGTTGCCTTAGTTGACGTCCAGACGTTATGTCTTCGAGGTATGCATAACACACCGATAAAGCTTCGTGATGGACCATTGGAACATGCCATTCATGGCCTCGGACAGCTTTGCACTGGATGTCTTGTCATTACAACAGATACCAACCCATGCCCATTGCAAACCATCAGACCGAGCAATTTTGCAGCACTGCTCAATCTTCCTGAAGCCAGCCTTTCTGCCCGTCCTCTTTAGATCGCTCATACCCTGAAGCTTGACCTCTTCCGGACCCCAGGCATGCGAAAGAATGGCATATCTGGGAAAGGAACAATCTGAAGGCTCCCCAACAAACTCCTGGAGCTCAAGCGTGGAGACATTGATGAGCCGCATCGCGAGCAAGATGAATAATTATAACCACACTAAAGGGTGAAACTCAATGCATCGAGGATTACGGTTCATGTAGCGGGCCAGACCAATTGTAGCATTGCTAGTTTATTAGAATTACCAGTGAATTCAATTATTCGGAGCTCAATCGCCCCGGAACACATTATTTCGCTAGCTGTCTTGTGGGGACTGCAACCCATGAATTAATCTACTTTTGTAATAAGATGGGATCCTCTCCATACAACTCCGACAGCCACTGGACAAATTCCAGTGTGGTTGTTGGCTGAGTATATCCATGTTGGTGCCTACGAGGGCCACCTCTAGTGTTGAATTACTAGATGGCTGCCCTATTTGCTCCGGCGAGAAAATTAAATTGTTAACCTTGGCATCAGAAGTTGCTCTTAGCCCTGGAAAGCTATTTGTGAGAGTCGCAATATGTTAAGCCTTTGCGACGTCGAATTTGCAGCGCAGAATTGCATTAACGTTAAGACCGTGATACTTCGGTCCAGACGCTGCGCATCCTGACTGTTGAACCTTGACGTTTTTGGGCTAGAGCATGATCTTGACGTCCCGGAATCCACCATCTCTATATGGAAGACTGTCTGTTCAACTGCGTCGGGAACTAGGTGGCTATCGTTATGCCACAATCATTGCTGCGCCTTCGAGTCAATGCGATGCAGTGCTCATAGCATAGCTGCAACAATAACGACTCCTCCCATCAATCCAAGAGTAGCACCATTTGTCGGTGCCGCACCATTAACCGTAGCCGTGGGGGTCAGAGATGTCCTGGAGGTGTAAGTGTTATAGTTAATGACGGTATTGGTTGACGACGCCGCGGATGTTGTTGCCGCTGTAGTAGTAGCAACTTGGGAGTTTGTTGTCGTTGCCACAAGGGCCCCAGTCGCACAGTTGCAGACTATATGGCAAATTCAGTCAAGCGGTTACTACAAGTAACGTGTACCATGCGCAATCACTTACCGGATGAGGCACCATCAATGACAGCTTGGTAGCTCGGCTCCGGACATCCAGAGCTGACACAGCCCTCAATTGCGGCGTATAGCGCAGCTTCCTTTTCACATTGGCAGGCGAAATCTGTGCCACTGCATCCGATTGACGTTGCTCCGTTTAGGATACAGCTCTGAGCACACACCGGGACGGCCGTAACAGCAACTGCGGCGCAGTTTTGCGCAAGGGCTGCACCAATTAAAGCGGATAGCACTATGAACCACTTCATCATAGCTGGTTCTTCTCTTCCGGTCTAGGTCCCTCGGTGGATGACTGAAGCGTCGACAGCTTCCTGATCGGTCACAAAGAGTGAAGCGTGTTGACTGGCGGGTTGATTATAGTCAACAGCAGGTGATACGTATAGAGTAGGTCTACGTATAGCCAAGTCTGCCAACACAGAACCAGAATCGGACGGAGCCAAGCCTTTCGGAACAGATTCGAAACGCATCAGCTCAAGTAGCAGCGATGAGCGGGAACGGGAGCTCGTTGTAGACGTTGATCCGCTGTGGGATCTTTATTTCGGCCATGATGCGAACGGATCTGCATATGGGAGGAAGGTAACTTTCACATGTTGTGCTCTCGGCTGTGGGATCACATACTACCCGGGACCATCGCAGCGGTCCCCGCAAAATAGCGTTCATTGAAGGACCGCGTGTGCGGTGGGATATATATCAATCTGGGGATATCATTGGGTCGGGGAAGGGTGGTAGCATCGCGTGCCGAATGAGGTAGGTGTGCCTGGCAAGCTGGCCTGGTGATTGGCCCAGGAACTGGCGATCTCATTCTCCACGATTCGGGCTCGGCTGTTACCCCAGACCAAGCAGCGGTGGGTCGCATCAATACGTAACGTCCGAGAGCGTTGCCGAGTCAGCACGAAATTGGAGGAGCATGTGCACGAAATCGTCCCTTTTGCTGAAGGGAGCACGAATGCCTTGAAGAAGACTTACTGCAAAGCACAGGGATATGTCAATTTGTTCTTGTGCACCGTACTGATCAGAGCTTTTGAATATGCGTATCTTGTATTCAGATCCCGTGAGGCTTGCAATCGATGACAGTGGGCAGAAGAAGAGGGAGGCAGGATCCCTTATCTTGGAAGTTCCGAGGCTCCCAGCCGACATGGCGCTCCTCAAGCAGCACAGTCGGGCTGCTTCCCAACCAGTGTGACACCACTACATATATCCCTGCTAACTCATCAAGCCTCTTTCAAGACAGTCGAGCAACCTTTCCCGCTCGTGTCATCCATGGTCAGTGAGGTCGTATTGTAATCAGCAGTTCGTGCGCAATGTTGGTCCATTACGGCTTTTGGCCACGCGGGTACAAATGCAACATGGACGGAATCGTCTCGCCGTGGCTGGGGAGGCACAAGATTGCAGGATATGTGGAGGCAACATACGTAATGATCTCACAAATCCTGCGAGTGAGGACCCTGCGGACTACAGCATCACAAAGTTGTTACCTAGTCGGGAGAGGTGTTTGGGACGTCATCGCTCATGAGTGGGTAAACCTACGTGCAAGATGCTGCTCGTCGCTTCTGGGAGACCAAATTCGTCGCAAGTTACAAAGGACTATCTCGCCAGGCGAGACAAGCTGAAGGCGCAAGGAGATCTTCTGTTTTCTGGATCTCCCGTGCCAGTTCAAATCTGCCCAGGCCTGCTTTGGCCCATATAACCGAGACTGCAGAAGAGGAGCATCCTCTTGTACAACGCAGACAGCTGTGCTGCCGCACAATCTGACATGTCCGTCTAACAGACAAGGATGGCATGCCCTGACTAACAGCCGAGGTCATTGCCACCGCAGAAGTAGCGTCGGTAGACTTGTGCCTCGCAAGAACTAAGATGACTATGCGGCCGCGCTACTCCCTATAGTCTCCATCCGTGTCCATCTCGTCGATGGAGTCGTTGACCGAGTCCTCTTGGTATCGTCCTTGGTCTTGAATCTCTCCTCTATCTTCCCGTTCAAGCCGGGACCATTGACCGGGAGTAGGCTGCTCATCGTTCTCGTCCATTGGGGTTGAACCCTTGTCTGAAGGGCCTGCGTCTACTGACTCCTCATCAGAGAGCACAATTGTTCGTGATCGGGCGCTCCCTCTGGCTCTACCCCGAGGCCTACCTCCACCCCTGCCGCGACCGCGACCGCGACCACGTCCACGGGCAGGTTTTTCTCCGCTTTCCTTTACCGTCTTTTCCACTTTGGGCTTCTTTTGTCCGGCTTTCTTTTTACCTTCATCATGAAGGCGAGCGATTACCGTCACCTCGTCGGTCTCACCCTTTCGCTTCTTCAAGGCAATCAGCTTCGCCAGGAAATCACCCTGCTCGTATCGCTCCGCTGATGCACCCGGTTCCGGGTCCGGAACTGTTGGGTGTGATTCTCCCCCGTAGTCCTCGGTCTCGAAACGGACTCTTGGCTGACGTCGCTGGGCTTTTCCATTTGCGGGCTTCAAGCTCTTTTCTGTTAGCAGGATACGTGCTGAGCTCGCTGCCAGCAGATCAACACCCTTGTCGAGCTGCCGAACTGCAGGCAGTGGGCTATCTTCATCATGTCGTGTGAATAGCATTTCTGTGCCAATGTTGCGTGCCCAGTGCCCCTCATAGACGCGCCCGCGGTAAGCGACCAGCGGGGTTTCAGAGTGAAGTTCCAGGATCTGAAACTCATTTAGATCAACTTGGTCGTTGGTGCTGTGGTCCTGAGGCTTTGCTTCGTGTGCCCTTGGTGCGCCATCCGCATCCCTACCTGGATGCACTTTCGCAGCTTTCGGAGTAGGGGTTTCATTGACATCGTGTTTTCTAGCAAAGATGTCCGTGAGTGCCCTCTCCTTGTAGCCAGCGCGACCACTGGGAATAGAAGATGGCTGACGACTGATAAAGTCCGCTTTGGAGATATCCAGGGTCACGTAGTACGTCTACGAAATGTGAGCCCAATGCACTAATTCAAGAGCGGGTTGTACTTACTTCGGTCTCTGTCGTCGAGTACTCATATTCCCATTCCGAGTCACTGTCATCGACTGGAGTGATTGCTGGCGCCCCGCGGGCGCTGGCCGCCAGTGGCTGGCTATCAGCCATTTGAACGGTGGAAGACGAATGAAGCTGCGCTGAGCTGATTCATTGGAGATTGGCCGAAGGGGAATGGAGTGGCTTCCTTGAAACCAAGAGTATGAGTGGGGACTCCCCTTTCCCTCGAAGCTTCGAACTGGTAAGAAAGGGCCTTGAAGAGCCCTATCAAGAGTAGGATCCGCGCCTCTCTAAGACCTAAAAGATGGCGCCTGTCAATTGAGTCGGATCAATTGCTTAGACCAAGGTTGTACACGTGCAGGGGTCTTTGGCGGTAAGGAGCGGCAGAACGCCTTAATCTTAGCTACCTTGGGTATGATCTCGCCTCGCAGCTAATATAATTTCTGCGATGGCGGGGCAGTCGCTGCCCCTCCATTGCAAACCCAACAGCGACTGAGTCACTAGAAAGCCCGACATCGAGGCGTTACCCAACTGACCCGCCCACTACTCCTAATTACTGTTATGGTTGTCCTTCCACCCTCTGCTGGTTTTTTCTGAACGTTCCAGGCGGATCGCCTGCTCAACTTGTATCTCCGTTCGGACCTGCAAACACCACCGCCATGCCTGAAGTCCATCTCCTCGACTATGTCGCCGGCAACGTGCGGTCCCTTGTAAATGCAATCGAGAAATGCGGATACACTGTCTCTTGGGTCAGGTCGCCGTCAGAGGTAGCAAACGCCGAGAAGCTGATCCTGCCCGGTGTTGGTCACTTCGGCCACTGTCTTTCACAATTGGCCTCCGCTGGCTATCTCCCCGAGATCCAACAACACATTGCGGCAGGGAAGCCTTTTATGGGAATCTGCGTCGGCCTGCAAGCATTATTCGGAGGGTCACTGGAAGACCCCCAGGTTCCGGGGTTGGGCGTGATCAAGGGGAAGCTGGACAAGTTCGACGACGCGCAAAAGTCGGTGCCACACATTGGTTGGAATAGCGCCAATTCAAGTAGCAAGAGTCTGTACGACGTAAGGCCCGACAGCAAGTACTACTACGTGCACACTTACAAGTATCCGTATGTAAAGGGAGAGCTTGAAGAGCAGGGATGGACCGTTGCGACGGGCACATACGGAACCGAGACTTTTGTGGGCGCTGTAGCGAAGGATAACATCTTGGCAACGCAATTCCATCCAGAGAAGAGTGGCGTTGCAGGTTTACGGTTGATTAAGTCCTTCCTCACAGGCGAGGGCGCAAAAACCCTGGGCCAAACGGTGTCGGGCCCAGCGCCAACGGGTGGTCTTACGAGACGGGTCATTGCCTGCCTCGATGTACGGACCAATGACCAGGGAGACTTGGTAGTGACGAAAGGCGACCAGTACGACGTGCGCGAGAAGTCCTCTGATCGCAACGTGCGGAACCTCGGTAAGCCCGTCGAGCTCGCAAAGAAGTACTATGAGCAGGGAGCCGACGAAGTGACATTTCTCAACATCACATCGTTCCGCGACTGTCCCATCGCCGATCTGCCAATGCTCGAAATCCTACGCCAAACCTCGGAAACCGTTTTCGTACCACTTACCATCGGCGGTGGCATCCGTGACACAGTCGACACAGACGGAACGAAGGTCTCGGCTCTCGAGATTGCAACCATGTACTTCAAGTCAGGCGCAGACAAAGTTTCAATCGGCTCCGATGCCGTCCTAGCCGCCGAGGAATACTATGCTGTTGGTAAGAAGCTTTTTGGCAATACCGCCATAGAGCAAATCTCCAAAGCCTACGGCAACCAAGCTGTTGTGGTCTCCGTTGACCCAAAACGGGTTTATGTACCCAAGGTCGACGCCACCCGGCACGCGACCATCAAGACTTCATTCCCCGGCCCCAAGGGCGAGGAGTATTGCTGGTACGCGTGTACGATCAAGGGCGGACGTGAGACGAGGGACATGGACGTCGTCGAGCTAGCACAAGCCGTGGAAGCTATGGGTACTGGAGAAATCTTGCTAAACTGTATTGATCGGGACGGCACTAACTCTGGGTATGATCTGGAGCTCATTGCCCAGGTAAAGGATGCTGTACGGATACCTGTTATTGCCTCCAGTGGTGCTGGAAATCCCGGACATTTTGAGGAGGTATTCGCGAAGACGCGGACAGATGCCGCACTAGGCGCAGGTATCTTCCATAGAGGTGAGTACACCGTCAAGCAGGTGAAGGATCACCTGGCCGAGAAAGGACTAGAGGTTCGGCAGTATGAGGGCGATCTGTAAGATGATCGGGTCCTATAACCACGGACTAGTTAGCCTATACACCTTCTAGAGGAACAAAGGTGTTACTTGGAGCGCTGTTGTTAACAGCACGGAAAGAGGGAAAAGGTCTGGATACATCTAGGCTACATTGGGCACGGCATATACTGGAGCGTTGCTTTTAGGTACCCATGTGTATTGAATGACCACATTTAGAGCATATACTATCGACTAGTATCCCTCCCCCCAAACTCCCTGCAATTAGAAACTGCAATGCCAAACAGAAAACTGCACGTTGGGTTGCAACCTGAGAGTTTGAACATGAGCAATTAGTCCACGAGACTGGTACTCATGAGACAGAAGCACTTTTCCCGTTCCCCCGCCAGACAGCATGACAACGCTCGGAATGCTTGCCGGAATACAGTACGTGAAATGAAGCCGAATGCAATGCCTTGAAAACTGCCCATCAAGCAGTGTTCCCGAACAGAAACTAGACCACCAAAAGCTGATGTGCTGCCCAAGGCGCCATATGTAACCAAGCACGTACTTTGATCTTTGCAGTGGAATCGAAAAGAGATGAACTCATGACGAACTATAAGCAGACAGGACACAAAAGGTGTCATATCGTGAACAGGGCGACTCCCATAACTCCAGAACGAAGCAGGCAATAAATCAGATTAGACGTCCAGGGCCATGAAGAACCACTTATCGCTGGTAACGTCAATTTCTTTGGCCCAGTGATCCAATGTAGTGAGTTCAAACCCAACCCACTGGAAACTTCTCATGAGGCTTTTGGCGTCGTCTCCTGGTATCAATCTGTCGAGGCAGATGACCACTTGAGAGCAAGCAAGGGGACCTTCGGCGAGATCCATGAAAGCGATGAGACTAAGCAAATGTCAGTACAGTGGACTGCGGGTCATATGTAAGGAGCAACTGACGCTTTCTTGAGATCCCGTCCCATCAGTCCTGCATCGAAGAAGGCAAAGAGACTTCGCTCCTCACCGTCTTCGGCCACAAATGCTCGGAAACTTGCACCTCCCGCATAATCCCAGAACTCCATCCATCCTATGGCGTTGATGTCAGGTTTCATGTAGCCATCGGTGCTCGAGAAGGAAGACGGCGGAGTCGGGTAATCGGTAGGTGGTGGTGTAATGTAGTAGTTAACATCCGTCAGGCCGGAGCCATTACTAGCCGTGTTCCCCTCAACCTGGAACACGGACTTCATGGTGTCGCAAAAGAATCTCTCACATTCTTCCCTGATCTGGTATGTTGCCCCCCCTCGGCGGCGGCTTGTCGTGGCGGTGGCGGAGCTGCGCTTCTTCTTGGGTTGCAGAGCGAGCTCGTTATCTTGAGTGATGGCCGCGAGGGGGGGACTTGACGGAGGGGATGGTAGACCTGAGATAGGAACCTCAGGAATACCACTCTGCCCCTGCAGCAAGGGTAGTGCAGTAGTGGAAGCCCTTCAGCGAGGCCGAAGGGCTGACAATGTAGCAGCTGGCGAGGACATTGGCCTGGCGAACCACGGCCTCGCCATAACTACTACTATGTAAATTATTACTACTGTTTTTCATTGGCGCCATGAGGACTGATGGACTCCAGGGTTGTTATTGGGGGGGTTGGTTCGGGGGTGTGGTTGACTGAGGAAGAGTCCGAGGACCGTCGACGACGAGGTTACAAGAGTGTTGTAGGAGCTGTGTGCCGAGATGGAGGCAGAGAGTCGAGGCGATGCCGTGTTGTGGGTGTAAGTGTGTGCGTCAAAGACGGTCGTCGTAGGTAGCCTTGTAGGTGGATGCTTGAGGAGGATGAAGAAGGGAGACGAGTGAGGGCGGTCAATTCTAAGATGAGGAGAAATTTTAGCAGGGCAGACAAAGGCCGGTGTGCAGGTGGGCTCTGGCAACGGCGGAAAGCGGGGCTCTGCAGCGGCCCAACCGGGCAGCGTTAGTGCGCAGCTGTAGCGCCACTCTCACGTGCTACTCCACTGGAACGGATTGCCATGCGCCTGATCCTCCAGCTCCTATTCGCTCCTGCGACACCCCAAAACTGAACAAATACTGCTGGCTATTGACGACTTGCATTTGAGGCCAGCACAATGGAGGGGAGCGACAGGCCAGAACAAAGGATCTAGTCATACACGAGAAACTCGACTAGCAAATTTCCAGTGGCGAGTCGTTCCCTGATAAACGAGATGGCGTGTGATCCGTTGTGTAACATCGTAGAAACTGCTTCAGTTGCTTATGGCGATCATAGTATTGTATAGTTCATAAAGAAGCGTATAGATAGCCGTATGAACAATGCGAGTTGACACTCAACTTAACAACTTGATAGGCTAAAGCCTCTCTTTCGTGATAAGATCTTTTCACGTTCCTTATCAAATTCATAATGTTATCTTGAAATTAAAACCTTGATCATTTGACATTATGGAGTTTTACTGACGCGTATACGAGTCCACTTTTTGTTTGTGCCTAAGCTGTCGAAGAGGTAAATAGTAAAAGATGGACAAAGCATACAAAGTGTGGTAAATGAGGGCGTTACTTGAAAATTTCTGTCGGTCTCAACTACATCCTCCTAGCGTATTAAACAAATAAATAAAAATAAATAAAATGAGAGCAAGCAGTAACTATTGTACACATGGGATGGGGGGGGGGGGGGGCTTGACTCAGAAAATTAATAGCATATAAACTACCTAGGTATGTAAGTCGTGCTTCTGACATTTAAGAAGGAAACAGCGCTGGCCATATTCGCAGTAAGGAGAGAAGACGCAGTGTTGAGCCCCTGTTAAGATGATGCACGTACGATTGAAATTGTTGCGAGCAACTCAGTCCTTGAGGCCACGAGAGTCGAGGCTGCTCCGAGACTGTTTCAGGAAAGCCAGTCGATGTATACAGAAGACGGGCAACGGACTGTGCATAGATAACGTCGTTAATGGACCGATACATAGCTGAAATCGGAGTATCTAACATCCATCGAGCTTGTGACATAGGGCTGGTGAAGTCCAATGCAACTTTTAGTTAAGGATTTCGAAGAATTCTCGGTGGGCTATCCTCTGAGTTATCCCGTTTCTAATGGTGTGTTTTAGTTGAAGAAACCTCGTGAACAGGCTTTGTTAAGGCTTATGTTAAGATCATTCTTATACCGATCAATGACACGGTTTTATGTAAGAACCGATCTCAGACATGAGGAATAGGAAGTGGAGCTAAATGGAGAATTTAAGCAAGTCTACGAGGAGACTGTCATCTTAGAAATATGCAAAGGTACTCACATGCAATATTCTATGGTTGCCAATACCGGATAATTCATCGGGAATATCACGAAACCAATGATAGATCAGGTTTCATTGTGCTTTTGTGATAAGAGGAAGTTGAATAGTGTTGTAATTATGTAACCTAGAGCCTTAAGCACTAGTCCTAGTGGCTGATAAAGGCCCAGTGTCCAGCTCATTACAGTGTAGGTTACATGTAGTCTATTACCCGGTCACAGCGGTGAGATACAATTTTTCTCGCTACAATGTAGGTAGAAACAGTTAAATTTCCAGCAAACGAAGTGTAACCGCAAAGCTGGCAGTCAGAACAAAGCTCGGCTCTTTACTTTATTGAGCTTTCTTCTTTTTAACACATTCATCCATCAACCAACGCGGAAATTTCGAGTTCACAACAGGGGCGACGGATCGTATTCTAGCACAAAAGAGATGAGCGGTCATCTGTAAACATATAAAATATTGAGGTCGGTATGTGGAATGGACCGAGGCGGTCAGTTTGTGAGGCACCGAAATCGCTCTGCGGAACACTCGGTACGCTGAGCTGATAGTCAGCCCGTTACGGGGTCGGCAGTGATAGTGGGTACATTATCTAAGGGTAGCTACATTGTAGGTACCTTAGGTAGTTCCCCACTGTAGCATCAACGCATTGCCGTGATGTGTGCAGGGTTCCCCCATCCCGCTTGAATCGGGTATCGATAAAAAAGCTTGGGTGGGTGGGCTTGATAAGCGTGCCCACCATTTATCCAATGTGACAGGATGATGCGACCGCCACGGGGACAACAGATGGGATGATCACTTGTCTTTCTCCTTCAAATATCCGCTCTGGGCCACATCCCGACTCGCGGAGTGTCTGATGCGAAATGTGCTTGCTTGTTTTCGTTCCACCGACGATTATCGTGTCATTCTGCTCCCCTCATCCATGATGCGGGGCTGGGTGGTTGCACTGTACTTCCAGCGAATACATCTTGCCTGTGACGCCTGACGAACTCGCTTGGAAGGTGGAAGGACTGGGAGACTGCCCTGTCATTCGAAATCGACATTTTATGAGCTTCGCCTCGACTACACGCACCGCTATAATCTATCATGGCCAACGACATGGACCGCATCGGCCCGGCGCCGAGATTCCCAGTTTACCTTTTACCTAGCTTCAGTATTCCCTTCCGACGACGAAGACAGAGCTTTATCTCGAACATCAGTTCCGGCAGCCCGCCGAACGAGACACTTGTCCCGTCACTAGGTAGCTCGCCTACCGACTCGATGCTGTCTAGCCCGATCGAAAGCCCACCAACACCTTCGTACTTGACTTCCCGCTTCTCCTTCTCCAGGGCCGCCCACCAGGTCGCCGTTACACCCCTTGATGTGACGAAGCTCATGCAAACACAACCCGACATCATTCGCTGCTCAACCTGCTCCACAGACCTCGCTTTTACATCGCAAATAGTCAGTAAAGGCTTCACGGGCCGTTATGGCCGGGCCTATCTCGTATCACCACCCGATTACGCGATTGCGAGGAAGAGCAACGCAGACTTGATCAACATCCGAGTTGGAAAGCCGGAGACGAGACTGCTAGTAACGGGCTCACATGTCGTAGCCGATATTACGTGCGCCATTTGTCACGCAAAGGTGGGATGGAAATATGTCGACGCGAAGGAGGAGACTCAAAGGTATAAGGTGGGCAAGTTCATCTTGGAGACGGCGAGAGTGATGGATCACCGGTCCTGGGAAGACGTAACGGTTTCCGAAATGCCAGATTTGTCAGAAACAAACGACACAAGAGCTGACGGGGATGAACCCATTGTCTTCGACTCGGAAGATGAGGATGAATGTGAGGACATCTTTTCCGGAACTTGGGACCCGGAAGTTGTCGCCAAGAGGCGTACGAAGAAGGTCAACAAACGGCCCAAACAGACTGGTTAAGTGTATGGATCACTGTTTGCGGACATTTTTGTCTGTATGCTGAATTGGTGTTAAGCCCCGAAGAGTCAGACTGACCGAATTGGTAGGGGGGGCGTTTTCTTCTTCTTCTTGGCATTCATACCCAGACCATCTCTGAAATTGTTCATGGCTGCCGGAGTTTTGTTTTTGGCTGCAACGTTGAGGGGTCGATTTAAGTAAACACGGGGTTTATTGTATTGGCATTTAGATTCATCATGATACCCTCTCTCTCTCTCTTTTGCTAATGTTATGGGAAGACATTTATAAAGCCTATACTGATCTATGTGCAACGGTTGTATTCAATATCTGAAACAGCATGCTATGAAGTGGCCCCTTTCGGGAGTGGTGGCGGTTGCGGATTTGCGTTGAGCTCCAGTGTCACCTATACAGGGTTAATATCAGATCACAACTATCCGTGGCGGCTATACATACTGGACCATCATTTACGAGGGCAACTTCCATCATAGCCTGGAAAACACCGTCCTGCACCTTGTCTACATGATAGTTTTGTTGAACCTTTTCGAAAAAGTATTGGTAGAGTCTCTTGGCCTCTTCCCCTCCCATTGCGCCGTGGAAATCAGGCTTGCTCCCCTTCTTTGTGGACGCTAGAAGAGTAAACTGAGAGACTGCAAGGAAACGTCCATCAGATTGCAGCCTACGTCAGGTCTCAACAGAGACACATGGAACTTACCACAGAGAACTTCACCACCAATATCTTGCACGCTTTTCTTCCACTAGAAAGGGGACGTCATCTTAGAAACCAGTTCGCCGCTTGGGAAAAGGCAGGGGGGCATACCCGGCCACCATTCTCGTCATCCCAAAGCTTCATTTTCAGTACCTTGTTGGCCAGGGAGTCGGCCTCCTTTTCGGTGTCGCCAGGGCCGACGGCAGCAAAGACCAATATACCCTTTCCAATGGACGAGACCACCTGCTTCTCCACCGTGACTGAAGCGGACAGAACCCGCTGCAGTATCGCTGCAAAAGAAAACCCACATATGAATCAATGTACTCTTTTTTTGACATAGGTGGAAATGAGAGAAATCTGCCTACCTTTCATGGTGGTTGCCTGTCTGCAGCCTCTCAAGGCAACCTGATGCTCAAAATGTGCCTTGCTCACAGTGCAATCAATCTCTGCCGCAGGAGCCTGCACACCTTTTAAATCAATCGTCGGCAGGCTATGGGTGGAGTGGAAGATTGCCCCAATCGCCTGCTTTAACCGTTAGGCATGTACTGCCCTGCGAAGCTGGAGAAGAGTCCGCGCGTGGTTTAATACGCCAAGTCATGTGATACAAACTGATCTTTCTGAGGTAATGTATTGCAGCCCGCGTTTCCAGGGTTGGGGAGCGTGTTTTCAGTGGATCATTCAAAGGCTTCAGAGGTGCCGTATGGTAGGTTCTTGTGGACAAGCAAGCGTTTACATTATGCAGTAATGTTCGAGAACGTTGTTCTTCTTCAACAAAAGAGCCCGGTCGGTACGCGTGTTTTGATATTTCTCGTAGAACTTTCTTGATTTTCTGCCATGGGTGAAATACCATCGATGGGAATGGCCAAACGACGTGAAAAGCGCTGATATTTTTGGGCTCCCTATAGGTGCCACGGGCCACCTCGGCTGGCACATTGTAACATTTTAGGTGGCCTTCGGGGCGCTTTTCACATTCAGCCAACCAAAGCCGCAGCCTCAGCCGTGCGCCCGCCTAGCTTCAATGTTCCCACTCTCAACCATCCACTCTGACAGCTTCGCTTGCATTCTTTGACCAGCTCAGCCTTCTGCAGCTATGCCAAATCGGACGCATGAATATCACCACACAACGCATTGAGCAAACCACAGTCGAGAGCAAACAGTGTTTCGGGACGTATCCTTATGCCGTGATCTCCCCTTCAGCCGATATCACCTTTTTTTTTTTCTTCCTCCCGCTGTGCGCAAACGAGTGGGTTTGGTCCCCTTCGTCTGAGCAAACGCAGGGAAGCCGCGATTGAGCATTGAGATATTCGCATCTCCCGACATTTTAGATCAGGCAACCTTGAGGTCCTCGACCGTCGTTCACCCTCGCCTGATCGTTGCAACCGCATCCTTAGATCCGCCGACCGAACTGTTGATCCATCCCGATCCAGTCCCTTCTTGCGCCCGAGTCGCGAGTAACCACCTTCACCCTGAATCACCATCCATCCGGTAGTATCATCATCAACCCGCAGCCGACTTTACCGTCGCAGCCAGTCAAGATGGCCGCAAGGAAACTGCAACAAGAAGTCGACAAGTGCTTCAAAAAGGTAGCCGAAGGCATGTCCGATTTCGATGCGATATACGAGAAGATAGAACAATCGACAAATCCTGCGCAAAAGGAGAAGCTAGAAGACCAACTGAAGCGCGAGATCAAGAAGCTCCAAAGGTTAAGAGATCAGATCAAGACATGGGCCACGGGCAATGACATCAAGGACAAGGCCCCGCTCTTGGAGCAGCGGAAGGCGATCGAGACGGTTGGTGCCAGAGGACACGATGATGGATGTGTCCCAAGATGCTGACCGATTGTAGAAAATGGAGTCCTTCAAGGCCGTGGAAAAGGCAATGAAGACGAAAGCTTACTCTAAGGAAGGCCTCTCCGCGCAACAAAAGCTCGACCCCAAAGAACAAGCAAAGCTGGACATGAGTGAATGGCTCGCCGGCCAGGTCGAGGAGTTGGAACAACAGATCGAGAGCCTCGAGGCCGAAAGCGAAGGGATACAAGCCACCTTGAAAAAGGGGAAGAATCAGAGGGAGAAGCAAGAACGTGTGGCCACACTCGATCATCACATCGAACGGCATAGATGGCACATAGGGAAGCTTGAGCTCATCCGGCGATCTCTGGAAAACGGCGGTCTTGAGGTGGAAGACATCGACAACGTCAAGGATTCGATCGAGTATTACGTGAAAGATAACCAAGGCGACGACTTTATGGAAGATGAAGAGATGTACGATGAGCTCGGCCTGCAAGATGAGGAAGAGGTGTATGGACTTGGTCATGATGGCGACAAGGGATCCTCACAAGAGACGCAATCCGTACAAGAAGAGCCGGAACCTGAGTCGAGGCCTGCGAGCTTACCTGGCAGCAAGAAGCCAACCTCGGAGCCGGTACCCCCTGTGGGACGGAGACCGTCTGCGCAACTCAAATCTCCGTTACCGACCTTGGCCACTCTTCATAATCCGCTATCTAGTGTGACAAACGGTAGCACGGCGAGTGCGGGTGGTATGAAGCCGGCATCCGTTCCAGCACGTCCTGAAGGTCTCAAATATGCTTCGGCCGCTGCGGCGGCAGCAGAGAAGAACAGCTTAGGCATAGCACCCTTACCTCCTCCACAGGGTGTCCAACCAGTACCATCTGCGGGTATTTCGCCCCTGCCACCGGCAGCGCAGACGGCCAAGACAAGTGCGACCAGTTCTCCGAGTACCACATCCATACAACCTGCGCCGTCGGATCCGAAACCCGGGGCTATTGCTGCTCCTCCACCAGCTGAGACGAAACCTTCCGAGCCCACTCCTAGCACAACACCTGCTCCAGTATCGAAGAAGGCAGAAAAGGCAGCGGCTAAAGCAGCGGCCAAGGCGGCCGCCGCAGTAGAGGCCGCCGAGTCTTCGAAAGGTAACACTGTCGTCAGGTTTCGCTCTAGCTCATTTGCTGACATTTCATCACAGCTTCGCAAACCAATGGCGTGTCAAATGGTGTCAAGTCTTCGTCTGCCGAAGAAGACAAGGAAGACGAGTGTGTCTACCATCTCCCTGCGTCTTTATCGGATCTTGTAGAGTCTTTCGAGATCACCAAGAAGCGCACCCTACCCGTGAATGCGCCTTCACAGATTAGAATGATGCAAGTGTCGCAAGCGAGCACGCCAGAAGTTGGCGACGCAGAGGCCCCGAGGAAATACAAGCCTGATCAAAGATATCCTTCTCAGGCTCAATATCCTCAAGAGCCCTTAGCTATCTTCGATGATGCCCGGTTATACGCAAAGATTGACCCGGATACGCTCTTCTATGTCTTTTACTACAAGCAAGGTACATATCAGCAATACTTGGCTGCGAAGGCCTTGAAAGACCAGAGCTGGAGGTTTCACAAGCAATATCAGACTTGGTTCCAGAGGCACGAAGAACCAAAGTCTATAACAGAGGAGTTTGAGCAGGGAACCTACCGGTTCTTTGACTATGAATCTACCTGGTAAGTCCTGGCTACATATATTTGGCCCATCATGTACTAACCACCATCTCTAGGATGAATAGAAGGAAAGCGGACTTCAAGTTCGCCTACCGGTTCCTTGAGGATGAGGTATAAACCTGCTATCTCCTCTGCACGTAGCTCCGTGGCACGGCGTTGACAATGGGGCACGGATGGCTCTTCTATGGGCATGCAGCGTAATCTGGTGTCTGCCCTACCGACACACATACAAAGCGGTATTCTATTTTTGAGGGGTGTTTTTGGGAGTGCAACAGGCAGTTTGACCACAATTGGTCGGAGGCGTCAAATCTTCTCACAATGGAGTCCACCTTCGGCTGGCGTAAACGATCGATCACTCTCGGTCAGGCTGTTCTACTAGCTGTATGTCAATACGAAAGCTTTGCCCTTTTTGTCGCTATTTGACAAACCACTGTGTGCCTTGACGAGTGCATCGTATGGGAAGTGCCATTCATGAAATCGAATGACTGGCAAGGGTAATCCTGGCGCATCCGGCATGTGTGTGTGCCCTTGTCATTCCCCTGAACTTATGTAGGCTCTAATGGACTCGTTGATATCAAGTAGTCTGCCGAGACACTTGCCGCCAAAGATGCAGCAGGTGTTCCTGGGAATGAGAACAGTTTCGTAGGCGAGTCTTATCTAGTTGATTATGTTTATTGTTTGGTTTGATCTGCCATTAGCGCCATGGTCATTTTACTAGACTTAACGATGCTCTGTCATTTGGGTTTGCTCTGTGATACCGATCCTGCGAGCCCGCCTTTCATTGCCTACATCGCCAAAAACCTGCATATACCCGGGGCAGACAAATATCCAATGACCGCACGCAAAATGTGGTGCTCGGTCCTCGCTAAGTTGCTGAAGCATACTAAGAACTCCTCGGGTTGTTTTGAAGGTCTACGCGACACGAACAGAAGCACGGTGTTGTGTGGAGGCGAGGAGGGAGATGTGTCTATACGCAACATGGAGGAAGCAGAGCAGACTGCTACACGTTCACCTGAGGCAAATAGCACTCAGCAATTGTAAAAGGGGGGACCGAGGTATAAAGGTTTTCCATCCCACCCATCTCAGCAAGTTTGCCACCCGCTAGTAATATTAACATCATCAAATCTATCATTAGCCTCATCATCGTGTAGCATGGCGACATTCGTAAAAGGGTATAATCCGGCTGCAACCCAGACCTCGACCAAATAGCACACACTTCCATTCTATCGTGCCGCGCTTGCTCAAATGCGAAAATCATATCCTATCCAGTCTCTTCCAAAGCATTCGATGCATCAATGCAGCCCAGACTTTTCTGGTGGCATAGTGCTCGGATCGTTCTCCGCCGTCACTCCACTATACGCCGGCCGTTCCTGGGGCCCTGTGAGCTCCTGTGCCATGGCCTCATCGTAACTGGGCGGCGCATCTTCATGGCCTGGTGCATTGCTCGACCCAAGTTGTGGCGGATAGAGGGGATCATGGGCTGCGCTCTGGGCTGTCGAAGTCCTGGGTGGGAGCGGAGGGGCATGAGGCCTGCCAGTTGAGGCATGCACTAGCTCTTTGGGCGGCGTGATTCCCGAAAATATGTCGACCTTGGACAATTTCAAAGGTAATGTGATGATTTGTGGATATGGCGCCGTCACTTTGCCGCTTCTACTCGGCATACCCCAGCTGAGACTAATTCTAAGCTCGATTTCGTAGCGGCGAGAAAGGTTGCAAGCAGTGAACGATGGTGCCACGGTATTGGGTAGTTGCTGATTTGCCCAAAGGTGGTCCGGTAGAACTGTCTCTGTGTCCACGGCATCCTTGGGATCCCCGACGGGTATTGACAAGTTGCTTGCTGAGCAAACGACCCATCTAGTAGCCTCCGTATGTTGGACATCATAGACACGTATATTGGTGAAACCGAGGAGCGCAATCTCCAAAGAGGTAAGATACAACTGTTCCTGGGATGGGGCGAGTTTCTTGGAAACAAGCCTGAGGGGAATTGGCTGGTTGCATGTCAAAATGCAGGGGTAAGGTAGTCGTGCTGACATGTCCACAGAAGGAGGAGTTGGCTCTTCAGTCTCCACCTGGGTATTCTTGGACCCAAAGAACGACGTCTTTCTTTTCACCAGGCCTGGCGTGCGAGGCTTGAAGACAAACGGGCGTCGCGCAAAGGCCTCTTGCTTGGTCACGGGGGGACGGGGCGACTCCATGGGGAGGAACTTGAAACCGACTTGATATCGCCAGTTCTCCTTGAAAAAACCCGGTCGCTGTATGGTGACTTTGATGTAATACCGTATCTCTGCCTTCCTTGGGAAGCCCGTCAATGAGGGCGGCAGGGTCGTCCTCACATGCTGAAGCATCAACTGCTTGCTACCATCCATGGTCCGAAAGCCTGCAAGGCCGAAGAAATTGGAGCTGTTGAGGGGGCCGCCAACGCCGCCAATTCCATTCAGTGCCGCCATCGCATTTGGATCGCCGCAAATGTTGTTCAAGGGTACCTTGAAGCCGAAACGGAACTCATGTTGGCCCGGGTTTAAGACGCCTGGCATTGCACCCACGGCGATTGATGCTGCGGATCTCCTGTCCGGGTAGACTTGCTCCACGAGGTAGAGTAACTTGTGAGTCTCGGCTGTGAGCTCTGACGAGAGTGGCGATGTACTGTAATTGGTGAGGACCTGGTTCCTATCGCCAATTTCCAGCGCTGTTTTAGCCTCGCCTTCCAGCTTAACGACAATGTTTCCAATAGTTTCCGGTCGATTCAGGCCCAGGATTACACGGCCCCGGATGAAGTCCAGGTTGGTGTAGAACTCCGGGGCTTCGTCGAGGGCGATCCGGATGGACATGGTGTTTTCTTTTTGAATCGTGGTCCCCTTCTTCTTTCCTCAATGCTCGCTGACTTCCCTCTAAAAAACAAATATGATAGGGCCGTAAGCCGAGATATGTTCAAGAACGAGCCTGGGCAGCTGCTACCCAATGATTTAGGTAACTGTTGGATGCTACTAAGTTCCAGGTTATGAGCTAGATCGCGAATCAGTCGATTTAGTGCGGGTTCTCGAGTCGCCGGAAATCGCGCTTCGAAGCTCCCATGCTGGCTGAGCTGGAACCGTCTCGAAGGTGAATTACGCATCATCATCTGGATGCACGCATGGAAGGTCCGGAAGCAGCTCACATTTACTTGTGGCCAGGGTCCCAGCTAAGCCTCAACATCCGACGTGTCTCGGTTTCGCTGTGCCGGCACATGCCCTGGTGACGTACGGACGTCATCGGCTCCTTATCGCTTATCAATACTGCGCTAAGCCGTGAATGTCACTTGGCAATAATCCCCCATCTGAGCATTCATTGCTAGCACTATATGTACGTTGTAAGTACAATGTAAGCATAATGCTACAAGCGCTAAATCATATTCAACATGGTTGATGATCCTTCGCTTGCTCTTTACCAAAATCAGCTTGCGTTAGATGGCTTTTGTATTATCTTCACGACGCAACATCATACAATTCCCCTCAGGCCGCTCTCAAACACCTGCATTATCCCGCATCGTCCCAATCCAGCCCTAAAACTCCATCAACATGCAGTCTGCGAAGTTGTTGTTCGCCACGCTGTGTCTCCTCGCACCATCGCTCCAGACTTTTACCTACATCGGGTGTTTCATTGACTCGCTCGGTCTGACAGATATGGGCCAGCATATGTTCCAATCTCACGGGTTGTGCCAAGCAACGTGCACCAGCAGCACCCAGTGGGTCATAGGCTTTACAAACGGAACTCGTTGCTTATGTGGAAACCGGATCCCTCCAATGGTGAGTAAGACCGACGAAGCAGAATGCAACTTGCCCTGTGCAGGTTATCAAAGGAATATATGTAAGTCGTAGTCGAATATCGCATACATTCGGTCTGATAGGGTCATTGTTGATGCTGTGAATAGGCGGTGGTCGTGGAGCTATATCTGTGTGGGCGAGTGAACCGAGTGTACAGGAAGAAACAACTTTTTCGACGTTAGGAACACAGCAGTTGATCAGTCAATGAGTTCTTTGATGATACTCTATAAACATGAGATAGAACAGAGAGACCTATGTGGTGGGTACGCCACGGCCTCAATCCGCTTCAGAATACCAAGAAATCTATTTATTTTTGTTTCTATTCTTTTTACTAGATCTAGATGGCAAAAGGGATGCCTTCGATTACTTTCAATTTAGCCAGGTTAGGCAGGAAAGTGGGTATTATCGAGACATACATCATATTCGTATAGCCGAGCTTTTTTCTCTCGCATAAAAGCATATCAACACTCCAGACCACCTATGCGCACCGTCTAGTTTTCTGGGGGAAGAAGCATGATAAAGATCCTATCGTGTTAATGCTCCTGCCCAAAGCGCAGGTCGAAGTATTAATACTATGTGTGGTGGTTTGACTGCCTGCATCGCTGTATAGTAGTCGAAAATGCACTGACATTTTTTATTCCGCTTTAAACGCGTCCCGCAAACCCTGACAAGCGCAGCGGTGCAATCATCCGAATTCTGGCATCATAAACTCGAAAACATTGCGATGTCTGCAATTGATGATATCTAGAACACCTGACATGAGATCTCATCAAAGGGTACCACTCATCCCGCTAAGATGAAGCTCGGATGGAAGCCGCTGCTCTCGGCGGTCCGCCTGGGACCTGGCCGGACACCTCATACTCAACCATGGCTCGCGCCCCTATTCCGGGATGCATCGCTGTGCAAGCGCTTCCAATCACGTCGGAGCACGTCTAAAAATACAGAACCACTACGGATTCTGTTTTGCGGCTCCGATGATTTCAGCTGCGCGAACCTGAGGGCTCTCTATGATGAACAGGCTAAAACCTCTGGCCTGATCGAGTCCATAGATGTAGTCGTTCGGCCAGGAAAGCGTGTAGGAAGAGGCTACAAGAAGATCCAACACCGTGAGTTCACGGATTTCCTTATGAGTCCTATGACATAGCACTTCAAAACTGATGATTGTTGCTAGCACCGCTCAGAGATCTAGCCACGGAGCTCAATCTCCCCATTCATGAGCGCGACACATTCACGGGCTGGACCGTAAGTCTCTCTTCTGTTCCCCTCTTCTCATCCACTATCTTGCAAATACTGAACTGTCATAGATGCCCCCTCACATCAATCTCATAATAGCCGTATCTTTTGGCCTCTTCGTTCCTCCACGTCTCCTGCGCGCTGCCAAATACGGTGGCTTGAATGTACACCCTTCTCTTCTGCCCGAGTTCCGGGGTGCCGCACCGTTGCATCACACCCTACTAGCCAGCCGCGAGGCCACGGGAGTGACGCTACAGACCCTTGATGACAAGACTTTTGATGCAGGCGTCATACTGGCCCAGACGTCGCTTGATGCCGTGTACCAGATCCCGGCAGGCTGCACGCCGCCCGAGCTGCAGTCTGCCCTGACGCCGTTGGCTACGGCGATGCTAGTCCGGAGCCTACGAGAGGGGCGCCATGTTCCGCCATATCGTGCTGTAGGATGGCAGGCCGAGTCCCGGTCTGCCTCTGGGAGATCAGATGAGAATGTAGCGACCAAGCTACTACTGGACGCAAGCGCGAAAGCACCTAAGATCACACCGCTCATGCGACAACTTGTCCCTCCCAACACAAATGCGACAACATCCTGGACTGCCCATGAAGCAGTGCATCGACAGCACATCATCGGACCCCTATGGTTCATGGCACGGGGCCGAGATGGCCGGGTGAAGCGTGTCATCGTGGAGGGCAGACTGGAAGATGTCACTGGAGGGCCGTTCCGTGAGAAATCGGGCGTCTATAAACGGATCGAGATTCATCGCTTGGGGGATGCGAGCAGTGTCAGTAAGGTAGGAAGAGAAGCATGGGACACGCAGTCCTCTGCTGTCCATGCCGTAATATGGATCCCCGATGGAGACGAGGATGTATATCTCATGGAGTCCTGCACGTCCGCATTGAAAATCGCCCAATTGAAAGTCGAGGGAGAAAAGGTGAAGCCAGCAAAGCTGGCTGTGGCGCAGTTCACGGATGAAGAAGTTGACGAGGATCAAATCCAAGGCATATCTAGTCCCTCATAACCGTGTCTCGCGAGCTAAAAGAATAGGGCAATGAACTTGATAAGGATTCAACGTCAATCATCGAGGATGCTTCGAAGGTTTATATTCTCACTTGTACAATAGCTGTATATATAAAAACGGCTACGGCATAGCAATTCGAAGCGTAGGCCCTCCCAAGGTCGCGAGAGGGGCAGCACATAAGGAAACTAATAAATTATGGTCACAAGAGCTACTATCTCCCCGTGGTACAAGGCCAACTGTCTCTATTTCATATCAGAGCCATTGCCTATCGCTATGCTACAACGGTGACGCCCCCAAATCACCAGCTTGACGAGCATATGCTGCCCATCAAGTCCACACTAAGAGAGACTTAAATCGTCATGTCTCGTAACCATGCCATCATTTCAGATGACTGTTGTTGGTCGTAGTATCCCTCCTAAGACCAACATATCAGAGCAAAGATTTCAGTGCATAATGTAATATCACAGTATGTTGGGGGGGGGGGGGGCCTCGCTTGTCTCTCGGTTGGAGAAACTATTTTACACGCTCTTATTCTTCTCCTCGGCCGAGCTTCCAGCGCTGGAGGAGGTTTCAGTCTTGGTCAGAGTGTCGTCATCCTCGACTTCGGGGCCGTGGATGCTCTCCTCGAAGACAGGCTCGGGCTCATTGATCTCGAACTTAGTCTTGAAGTCATGGAGATGGTTGGAATAACCGCTGCTGTTGGAACGGCGGCGAGCGTTGGTGAACTTGAACTGCTCATCGACGACTTCCTCACCTGGGCCTCCCCTAGTAGTGGGTTAGTGTCACAACTTGACCTGTATGTATGTAACTCGCCGGGTTATATAATGCAGCAATAACATCACGAGCACAATACAAGAACATGGAAGGAGTTGCAAAGTCACGAGAGCAGGGGATCACTTACCAATTGCCTCGACCACCTCCGTTCTTCTTGGTCTTCTTGGGGTCAACTCCGGCGAACCCATTCTGGGCGAAAAACTTGGGAAGGTTGTCCTGGGGGACGACAACACCTTCAGCAATGCCAGCATGGTCCTTCTCGTTGAACTTGTGTGATCGAGTCACTGATGGGGATTAAGTGTTAGTCATGCTATGCTGCATGATAGATGCGAGGAATGAGTACGCATGAATGACACAGGACCGGTCAAGATAGCTTGAATATGCAGTCATGGGTAGAGTTCAACTTGATCAAACCAAGAGTTGATATTGTAGCTGGACGGGAACAAAAGTGAGGCATTGTTTCAAGGGATGATCATGCGGGGCAGCTGGGTAATGGATGACTGGGAGGAGGTACAACTGGGGGAGAAAGCGGGAGAACTTACTGTTGGTTGGGTGTGAGTGGTACTACGTGTGACAGGATGGATTGTCGAGATGTATTGGACGGTGTGTTGATGTGTAGAAGGTAGATTCTTGATGGAATGGGGTGAGAAGAGATGAAAGTGTAATTGTAGATGGAAGACGTTCGAAATCAAAGCCGTTTGCTGAAGTGGTTCATATGGGAAGTCAACGGGAGCTCGTCAGTGGACGGGCAGACGAAGTGGGGTGTGGAGTAATATTAGATAGAGTAGGGTGACAGCTCTGGGCTGCACGGCGTTGCTTTCCTGAGAGCTTGGAGCGGAGGGTCTTGGTTATTAGTCGGGTGCTCTGGGTTGCGTAGGTATTGGCGAGAATGATGGAAGATGACATACGTGCCAGGCCGAGCCAGTCTCCTTTTAAAGCACCAGACGGGCAGCGGCTTGCCATTGGGCCAGGGCGATTGCTCCATCACTTGCATTCTGCATACGATGCCGACCTCTGCACTCGCAGCGGCTCTACGAGAGCCCCGTCCCTGGAGTCCAATGGGGTAGTCCTCAAGGGGACCAGTCGTTGCATGATTCCGAAGTCGTAAGTTGCGGGTTGGGGCTGGGACGAGGGGTCCAGCAGTCGCGTGACCTCAGGCAATCTCGTCTCGAAAGCCGCGTGAGAGCTACGGCCAAGGGCCAGATTAGCATTTGCTAGAAGCAAAGAAATGCGTCGAAACTGCCTTTGCCGGCGGTAGCCAAAGCCCCAGGAGTTTCCCCAACTTTCCGACTCTGCTAATAGGAACAGTTGCCTTCAGGTCGTTCATAAAGGCCGCAGGGATTGTACTCCCAAAGCTTGTACATAAGCCACCACCAATGTACCGGTATCACTTTATCCACTGGATTCTCCGCCCAGACGTTGTCCTGGCCTCACCCCCCATCGGAGCACTGCACGGGATTCTCTGTTTGCCGTTTTCGGGTCGTCTGAATCATTTACCAGCTTCCATCTGCACCTTTTGCACCCCAAACAGTTTCTTTGCGCAGACCGGCATCCGTGAAAAGGCATGCAGGTTTATGTCACGGTGGATCCTCCCGTCGGCCATCTCCAGGTACCGGTGACGACCCCCGACCGTGCCGCGCAGACTTGGCCCAAGGGAATAATTAGGATGCGGGGAAAGTGGACCTTATCCTTCCACACGCTACTGCATCTGCCACCTGGCAGAACATCTCTATGAGTTTCCCGGTGGAGGACGAAGATTCGATGTGGTGCAGCCATTGGCCACTGGGACGAACATGGCGTGCTTGAGTGGTTGTCTAGATTGGGAGCTGACTCGCTCCGTGCTGCTGTCTCTGGAACAGGCCCTGGCCTGTCTGTTGCGCATGAGAGCCATCAAGTGTTGGTAGGACAGGCGCTGAAGTTACAGTCCTGAAGAAGCAACTTATCTCGTGTCATCAACTTGTTGTTCGTGGACGGAGCCCGAACTCCGTGTCTCCTGTGTCTCTGACCTGAGGGAGTAGGGGTCCAGATCCACTTTGGAGTGACGATGGTAATCAATTGTCGGGTCCGCCTTGTCAATCCATGTAGGCGGGTGACGGAATTACATACCGGTGACTGATGTAACTACCACCTATGTTAGTGGCCGGGGGATCGTCTTGCACTGTACACGGCAGAATGGCAAGCCCCAGCAATTTGTTTCTAGCACTGTACCGCCTGGAGAACGGTCGTCGTTCCGTTGCTCGACGTCACTGCCCCTCGCTGGGCGACGAGACTCTCCCAAATGGCCGCCGAGACCGGATCTGATAAGGCAGGCCCGAGAACCACTCTTCACCCAAGGTCGAGTTGGTTTAAGAATTTTTTGGATGCAGGCCCAAACCACATGCCAGCCGCATTTGACTAATCCAAGCATCTCCGCTCGCAGACGACTAACTTGCATTATTTGTAATCACCCTCATTCGCTGCAGATCTCACGGCTCTGCCTTTTTTTGCGTGTTTGTAATTTCGTGACCTCGAGTTTCATTCACTTCGATTGATTTGCCCCTCCAATAGCGAAATTGCCCCGCTATCTCCCAGTCGCGACAGCACTTCAGAACCAACACTGCGATAGCCAAGCGCAATCGAAGTCTGCCAGCGCGCACACTGCCACGATGTCGCCGTCCACCATCATGATTGACACGAGTGACGACTTCGTCTCACCTGTCGCAAAGTCGACGACTCAGAATGGCTTCTCAGACGGCCGAACCCTTCTACTCGCCCCGCCCTCCATCGCAAGCCACGAGGAGAAGTTGCGCCAGGTTCTGGATGCACACGACAGAACCGTGACAGACCTACAGATGCTTGATCGCCTGTCAGCTGGTCTCGTGTCTCTTCCTGATGCGACATACGATCTTATCCTAATCCTCGCCGACGCCGACGGCACACGAGCCGAGTCGACACTTTTGTTGAATCGCGATGTTTTCGGCAAGATCGTGCCGTCACTGAGGGTTGGAGGCAAACTTCAGGCACAGGACGGTACTTTGGGGCAAGGCAGTGAAAGTGCAGATGCTAGGGAAGCAGTATTGGCAGGCCTCGTAGCAGGGGCGGATGGGTTCTCAAAGGCGGAGGATGAGGAGGCAGCCGTTCCGCTGAAGCTTTCTTTCGGAAAGGGCAAGAAAAGGAGTGCGGCCGGCCCTGCTGTCTCCAGCATCACAGTGCACGAAACCAATGGAGCGGATGCAAAGTTGGACATGGCGCCCGCGGTTTCCAAGCCGGCCGGTGTTGGCTTTGTGGATTTGGACGATGATTTTGACTTTGGCGATGATGATGATCTTATCGACGAGGATACCCTATTGACGGAGGAGGACTTGAACAAGCCCCTTGCAATTCGTAAGTCGTCTTTCACAAACAAACTTGAGAAGCCGACACTGATTCGTTCCCAGCTGCCGAGTGTGTACCGAAGGTTGGCAAGAGGCGGCGAGCTTGTAAGGACTGCACCTGTGGTCTTGCAGAGAAACTAGCTGCCGAGGATGCTGCAAAGAGGGGCGACGCAGACGCCAAGTTGAAGTCCTTGAAGCTCGGAGCAGACGATTTGACCGAAGTGGATTTCACAGTCCAGGGTAAGGTTGGATCATGCGGCAACTGCTCCCTGGGTGACGCTTTCAGATGTGATGGGTGTCCATACATAGGCATGCCCGCGTTTAAGCCAGGAGAGGAGGTCAGGTTGCTGAACAATGAGATACAGCTATAGGTCGTTTATTGGTTTACTAGGTAAAAGCGTGTTAAGGGTTATTGCTTAGAGATGGGTGTCATGATAGATACAAAGGAGGCTCAGGCACAAGACATCGAGCCGTTTCATGAACAAATTACGAACGAAAGCACTGTGTTTAACATTACCTTGGCCCAAACTTCCGTCCGACTTTGTTGATCCTAGAACTAAGATGCTGAACTAGGATATCGGAACCGATTAGCAGATCTTTGTGTAAGCCCTCGCTGTTGCAGACAGGAAATCATCTGTAGGATTACACTTCATAGTATGTCATAGCACGGTAGAGGCTCCTCTTACAATGAACCCTTAACTACTACAAATCTTAAACTTGTGATTGATATGCAAAGGATGGTCAAGGCGCAATGTCACTGGATTCAGGGGGCAAGGTTGGCTACTGGAAAGTTCGTTACAGTTCTGTTAACCTGATTAAAAACGTTGCCAAGGTAGCATGATGAGCTTTAACTATGCCTAGACTTCAACCACGGTTTTTAAGATTGGTCACAAATGGCTACTGGCCATTGGCGTACAGGGTGGCAAAAAGCCACTGAAGAAGTCCAGTCATGGCGTTTGTTGAATCCGTCCATCAACCATAGTAATCTCATCCCTCAAAAGCCAGATAATAGACACCCGAACGCCTTGCTTCTCCATCCATGCTCGCAGGAAAACAAAGAAATCAAATCGATTTTGGGTATATTGCGAACTTGTCGGATCTCGTTTAACTCGTGCGTAGAAACTTGCGTCGGATGAATGATACAGTCGCAAGGAAGATATTACAACTTTTGTGGCTGTACGAAGTGCCAGATTGTTGTTGGTTGGTTTTCTGATTGGCATCAAAGCGATCCCTAATCGTCATCTAGGCAGATTACCTCGATCGGCGGCCGACCGCGTTGAGGCGTCTGACCTGCTGCTGATCTGGCCGTTGAAAGCGTCCGAGCGGTACGATTTGGAGCGACGTTCTCGTCACTATCGAAGTCGTCGTCGTCATCATCAGGAATTACAGGATGCCAAGATCCATCAGCAGTGACTCGAATCTCTTTCACCCTCAGTAAGCCTTGCTCTGCCAAAGCCTTTCTAACCTCGGAGAGAAACCCATCGATACGTAGGCTGTAGGGACGCGCGTCTCCTTGACAAAGTGGGCATTTCCACTTGTCGACAAGCGAGGGTTCCTTGGGACAATATTTGCAATCCGATGAGGATTTCTTGGAACCGCAGGAGCACGACTTCTTGCTAGGGCGAGTTTCTAACCAAGTCTCTAGATCAAAACATTCTAGATGAGTGCAGTCCTTGCCCCGTACCGGTATATTCCAGAGACTATAGCTGAAAGGATCGGCGAGGTTGATGCTGATATCATCCGAAACCATGGCGATTTCATCATCGTTAGGATCTGAAATTCCACCCAGGCGTTTCTGGATCACGGCACGGGTCTGCACCGAGGTTATAATGGATTCCACACCAAGGTTGGGTAGAGCGTAGATTGAGCTGTGGCTGAGCGTCTCGATGATTTCAACGCCGACGAAAGGCATTGCATTGTTTTCAAAGGGTCTTTGGACCGGAACCGATATTTTTAGGACGTTTTCGCCTAGCTTGACGAGCCCTCCGAGCTCAATCGGCTGATCTTTAGCATGGTGTTGCCTGCGTCTGGCCATAAGCGGCTGCTGATTCAATTGCATGTGTATGTGTTCAGGCCAATAGGAATCGTTGAGCACCCAATCCTCTTCAGATAGAGACTTGGTGACCCTTTTGGCGAGCGAGACTCGTAGCCTGACACGTAAAGAGCCGTTGAAGTAGAGGTTGCTTGGCGCTGAAAGATCGGGAAGAAGGGTGTCCTTTGATATTTTGTGGTACACGGAGCCAGGTATGTCGAACCTGACAGCGTGCAGGAATTTTTGCTGTGGGATTGGCGTGGGCTGAAGAGCCAAGTACTTGATGAACTGATAGTAACGCTCTGGTGCGCTCGAGAACCCAACGCTTCGCAATAATCTCCTCGGGCTTCTCAGGTGAGCCTGGTGCAGAGACATTTCCATCGATTTTCTGTCCTGAGAATCATGGGGATACTGCGTGGCAGGTATCTGCATTGCTGGTGTGCGTCTGTAATCAAATGCAGCCGTGCCATTCACGCTGCCTTGTTGGAAAGGGCGATTGCTAGGAGCACGCGGTCGAACAGTGCTCTGTCTTACTTGGTTTGCTTGTGCGATCACTTGTTGGTCTAGCAAAAGCTGTTGTTGCAGCTGTTGCATTGCTGGAACTGTCGGCTGATTTGTTGTAGTATCCAGGTTCGCCACGGGGAAGAACCCGATCCCAGAGTTCTGTGCAATGGGCGTGCTTGATGTCGTGGCTTGCCGGAGCTGGGGAGACGCTCGCGCAGCACCTGCCTGAAGGTGGGGCGAAGAGCGTCCAGGAATCCGTTGTTGTTGTACTTGGTTAATGTTACTCTGAATCGGAGAAATACGTGCCTGCTGCGGCAAACCGATCAAAATTTGTAGCTGCGGTGACTGCGAGCTGGGTACTTGGAAATGTTGAGACGTCCGCCTAGGTGGGAGTTGTTGCTGGAAGTTCTGAGGTGGCGAGGGCTGCGCGCCGGCAGTGAACTGGGCCGCATGACGACCTGGAACCTGGAAGCTTTGTCCTTGGGTCATGATGGGCGACTGAACAGGTGAGGCCGCATTTGAAAAATGGCCTTGAGTAGGCGAGTTCACGCTCGGATTTCCTTGGAGGACAGGATGTTGTGCGGATGGAATCTGGTAGCGTTGTCCGACCACGTTCGGAGCAAAAGCAGTCTGATTCCCGGCAGGGCTTACAGAAGTGAATTGAAGATCTGTGGATGATTGAGCAATCTGTCCATTGCCTGGCACAATGGGGGCCATCAACGGACCAGGGCCTTGCCTCACATTCGGGGGGTTATTGTTGGCCGGTAGTGCTTGAGCGTTCATGTGAGGTGTTGGGCGCGACTCCTGTTGTTGATAATCTGGCGGTTGCCTTGTAGACTGCTGAGAAGCTTGCCTTGACGCGTGTGCTTCCGCGACAAGCGTACAATACCTGTGAATCAATGCCTTGTTGTGGGGCTCAGCTTGGAAGTTGTCTGTAGCTCTGGTGAAGAAAAGACCATTGGAATCCATATGTGCTAGTTGGTCTTGTCTGAATAGTTCGTCCATGACCTGCCCGATGGTTCCATCGGCTATGCCGAGGGTCCTCCTAGATGCCCTGAACACGATGCTCTGCAGAGTTGTAGAGTAGAGCCCAAACGTGCTTAGAAGCTCGTCCATAAGAAGTGGATAACCACTCCGTTTGTGTTCATTATTGACAATCATCCAGGCACATGACAACCTCGTCAGAAACATGAGTACCTGTGATATTGTATGTCCGTAAAGTGGAATTTGGGTACGTAAGACTTCCAGCGACGTTGGGAAATTCCTAAAGAACTGTGCATGTTCAGCCCGTAGTCTTGAATTGCTCTTGAGTATCGTGCCGACTAATCCGAATGCATTGTCTATGAGGCTTGGATCCAAATGGCTATCCGCGCATAAATCATCTAGGTCCCTGTGTTAGCAAGAGGCTCACTTTACAACAAGGCAGAGAGCCCGGTGTGATCTGACTTGATACGAACCCGCCAGCCCGCAACAGCGCGAGCACAGGAGCAGCACAACGCGGCAGAAAAAGATTTACTTACGAGCTATACTATTGCTGTATGACCAGGAACAAAAGACTTGATGAAGAACAACGAAAAAAAGGTCGCCATCCGTAATAGCCATTCTAAGAAGTTGGTACCGAGGCCGTTCAACATCGAGAATCAACCCATTCTCGCCTCCGCTCTGCTGAACTTGCCGATCAATCGTCTGAGCCGCGTTGAGAGCAACTAGTAGATTCTGTGCCATGTTCCTAGAGCAACCCCCCACGTTAGCTATCTTTTGAGTGCATGACTGATCTCGAATCTAAACAAGAGTGACAAAGATGAGCAAGAATAGCAGATGGCATAAGGGGACTTCATGGTACACGCATGGAGCCCGACAAGCAGGCGGCCATGACGGTTCTAAGAATCCTGGTCCGTGATTCCGCTGCTATACAAAATGGACAAAGATAGGAATGTCATATGGTGCTCACCCTGTACGGCGGCGCTTAGCAGGCGGCTCCTGATTCCCATCTGGTATCTGTGCCAGGTTCGCTGGCATTGGCTTAGTGACCAATGCACTTGGAGTCGGTGGAGTCTGTAGTGTTGTAGCTGCGCCGAAGGAGGGAGATGGAGCAGTCGTCGCACGGCTGTCAGCCCCAGGCTCTGTCGTCGTTGTAGCGGGGACATCCGTCGCCGTGGTGTTGCTTGGAAGCTGAACTGAGCTCGTGGTAGCTGAACCCACCGCATCGATCGGATTGCTTAGCTCGAAATGTGCCGAGGTGACCGGCGCAGAGCTTGTATTCTCAGGCACAAGCGGCTGGATTCGTGGGGGGCTCGTAACATCGAGTAGCGCAGACACCGCTGGGCTCGGTTCGTCAGTAGGAGCAGGAGACGGCAGAACAGCCGGGGTAGTCGGAGATCTATATATTCGCTATAGTCAGCCAAAGGGCCGGGCGAAGGGCGAGACGCTATACATGTACCATCTGTCTGTCTCGCAGGCTGCGTGGCGCATAGAGACACAGACAGGTCACATTGCAGAGTGCGAATAAAAGCAAGCCGCGAGGAGGAATTGCTCACATTATGGACGTTTGCGCCAAAGCGCCTGGAGTATGTGATTGCGGAGCCAGTTGAGAACCAACGGGTCCCGCCGCTGCTGTCGTCCCTTCTGTTGCTTGCGCGACGGGCACAGAAGGTCTTCGATGCTGCTGATGTGGTTGTGATTGTTGGGAGGAGTTGACTCTGACGGGTGGGAGTGCCGGCAGGGATTCCTTCGGAGGCCGGTTTGGAGGACGGGGGGTTGGCTTCACCGGTAGAGCACTGTTCATCCATGGGCGCTGACGACTTCCCAGAAACTTGTTGATGGTCTTGTTCGATGCATTGTATTGATAATCCGCCGTCTTGGTAGTCTTTCTACCTGATGAAGCGCGTTGGCCTTCCGCTGACGCCATTCCACCCAGCCGTGTGCATCGCACCCAAGGTTTTGGGACAGTGCTCGAGTCGAGTTTGGAATCCTGGTGAAAGTCAGGCCTTTGCCTCTCTACTCTCCAGGCCGATGGGAAAGGCGCAGTCGGATCGTGGTGAAACTACGAGCAGCTGTCGTTAACACGTTGTTCGTCAAATATGTGAGGTCACAAATCGAGTAAGGCTCCAACTTCAGCAGCAGACCCAATGCCAAGCCGGGAAGAGAAGGTCGACGAGACGGGCAAAGGGAGATCGGATAGATATGTACCGGCCTGCTGGAAAGCGGCGAGCTGAGAGGCAGAACCCTATTCGTTTGCGGGCCTTTCCTGTAGGGTTTGGTGCTCTCCGTATCACTCACTTCACCGCTGCTTTACCCTGTATCTTCAAGAGTGTATTCTTGAAGCTTCTTGGAAGTTTGGGTCGCCGGGATGTACCATGAGGCTCTGTTCACAGGTTGCAGGTTTTTCCATCGCTTAAAAGCGTAAAGCGTAATCCTCAGCATCATTGGTGGGTTGCACTTGCTTCTTCGTGGGCTATTACATCTTGGCAAGTTCTTCTGAGACCTGATCGTGGCCTGCGAGTTGTAGTATTACGCTCAACTGTATTGACTTTTTTTCCTTTTCTGTTCTAACTACCTTGTAAAGCCGCATCCGGGCACTAATAACACAGGATTTGTGGGCACCTGTTTAATCAGAGTGCCGGAGAAAGAAAGCTTGGCTTTTTTAAGGTGCACTTCGGATCCGTCCTTCTAGAATCCAAAGTCTTTTCCACCAACTGCACAATTAATGCACTAGCTAGAGCTGCAATCGGGTAGGGCGTGTTGGTCAATAGTCTCCAGAATTCCTTTACTCTTTTCGTCTGCACCGGCGGGATGTGAATATATATGCGGTCAAACAAAGCAAATAAGAATTGAATACCGGTCTTCGTGAGACTGCTCTCATATCCCCAGATAGTGTTTCAGGACTGGCCGAACCTACTTTATGTAATCTCGTCATCGTTGTCGCGCTTTTCACTCTCAGCATGCGTGTCTCAAAAGACATTGGAAACAAACAAATTACCTACCTCTGTACCTTGTCAAAGGCCGCAAGTGCAACTACCCACCAGGCCCACCAGTGCGGCAGATGCTATTGCCCGTTGACAACCAGAGAAACGGCTGTTGCCCTGCGAACGCTAGTTGATGCCTTAATGCATAAGGAAATGGGAGGCAAGACAGTAGGTAACATACATGAAAGCGTGACGCGTATCAACCAATATACTTTGTTAAGCCGGAGGTGGTCCGCTACCATGTATACAAATATGTACCTGTCCTGTTGACTTTAGATCCGCAGGGTGCGCTATAGCCCTCTAATGCTTTATATGTATATAAACATAAATGCCTCTTCCGTCTTGATCTGTTCTGCAACAAGAGAAATGGAGAAATTTGGAAAATAATGTTGCTTGAAAGTGTACATCTCTGTGTAAAATGGATGTATACTGAGTAACTTTTGGGACTCTTACCGTATGTATGACCGCTGAACCTAGCAAACGCAAATGAGTCTCCGACAACCTAGCTCGATCGTTTCCTTGGCACTGCCATAGACGTGTTGGGAGAGAGAAATTCCCCCTTGTCCGCCACGAGGTTTGACGATAAGAATGGGTATTGATCCCGCTGCAGAAGGCTCCGGGATCTTGTAAGCGAAACCTAGGGTCGAGTACCTACGGTGCAATTCTGGGTCCTTATTTGGCCATCCAAAGGTTGTCGGCTCGATATCATCAGTGGACGTTCCAGTTGTCCTGTGAGTTGAGCTGCCCGTACTAGTTTGGGAATGCGTGGTATCCCGGGTGTTGGTTGTCCCATGAGCATGTTAGGAGTCGCTCATCGACATCCACCCAGCCATCCCCTTATGTACTGCACTTTAAACGCCGAAAACGCTGTCGACATTCGGCCGGGCTCTAAAAACGGCTATCGCACCCTCGCCTGAGCACGGTTCGCATCCAATAGCGAGGATCCACGACCGTAGCGCACTACGGATTGGCTGGGTTTCTTTCCAATCATCAAGTATATTGCGCCAGCTTCGAAAGAGTCCCACTATCCCGGAACAGCACTCCGTACTGGAGCTAGGTTTTCCATGACAAGCCTGCCGCGAACGTGATCAATACCAGAGGGCAAATCCAAGCCTGTAAAGCGGATCAGGGGCACCTCTACATACTGTATGTAAAGCCCCTCGTCTCTGCTCAACCCCGGACGGAGCCAGGGCAAATTAAGAGAGAAGCACCGAGCTAGAAGCGTACATTGATGGCAAACCCAATCACGACTCGGAGCCAGTGCCCCTCTCCGAACCCAGCCCAGCCCAGGCCACCGACCCGCTGGTGACCCCCCAAGCCCGTCGAGTCCCTTGAAGTTGAACACTGTAGTTGTCTGCCTCGCCAGTAGCTTCCTCGGTATCATTGATCCCAATCCTTCATTTGCAGACTCGCCACTCGACTGCTGCCAGCAAGGAATTGTTGCGCGCACTTGCAGCACCGATATCACCCAACCTCGTCTGGAGCAGCTAGCGACGCACCTCAGAAGGCAGGTGTACTACAACAAAGGTGTCCTGTGCGACGGCAGGAGAAATAGGACCGTCCCTAGTGCAGTCGATCGATCATCTGGACCTAAAATCTCAGCGAGCATATCACCACAACAAAACAAGACGCCCGCGCTGGAGCAACAATTCTCCTGGATGACGTCCAGGGCCTAGCCGCAGCTGAAGTCGACAGCCTGCCGAACACGACGACGACCGCCGCTTCACGAGTCGCCGGATTGATTCGGATCCCCTCCCAGCAGCTGCAGAAACATCGGATTATCCGTTATATATAGGCCCTCTGCAGGGTCCAGTCGGGAACCCGTGGTCGCATCATTTGTACCTCCGATTCAATGCCTCCTGCGTGCCCGACGAAACATTGATCGAATCAGAGACGTCGAACTCCTCCGTTCTCCCTGATTGACAGCCAGCCATCCTGCAAAAGCTGTCCTACCTTTGCACGAGGCGCTTCCACTCTGTGTTTTCGCTCCTTTTCGAGCTGCGCGCATCCCCGCCAAAAATCCCAACTTGGATATCCGGGTAATTGCCAGATTCATGCGATCCGTGGCCGCATTCTTCCTCTGGTCTGTTTTCACCACGTGAGAGGGATCCGACATCTTCAGAATATCATCGGGACTCTAATCATCCCGCTGGGAGGGCATGAGCCATGGCGACCACCGGCTTCCAGCCCAAGCCCGAAGTGGGCGATATTCTCGTGGTTATTCGTGAGTGACGCCCATTCAATCCTCTGATGTTGCCATTGCGTTCTTGTATTTCCCTGCAAGCTGCGAAATCTGTTCCGATATTATATTTGTTAGGGCTGCGTCAGGCAACGTGCAAGTCCGGGCATGTTGACAGGGCCTTTTTCATTTCTCAACCTAAGACGCAAAGAATGAATGAATTGACGCGGCGAATGTTTGCAGATGACTTTATTGCTAGAAGCTCCGACGAGCTTAGTTTGTCCAAGGGAGACCGAGTTGAGTTGATTGAGCGTGACGATGAATTTGGCGATGGGTGGTTTTTGGGACGCCACATGGTGAATGGCAACAGTGGCCTATTTCCCGAAGGTAGGTGCAAACACCGCTCCTTTGAAGCTCTAGAAGCTTGGAGTTCTGCTCCTGCCCGCATCGACAACCCAGAAGACTGACACACTTTTCGCTACCACAGTCTACACTCGAACAGCCCCGAAAGGCGTGGCTCCGATGACAGCAACTGCTCCCCAACCAGCGCTGGTTTCGCAACCCTCAAGTATCAACGGGCTCTCGGCAGAGACCAGCCAGGCTCCGTCGATATCAGCTTCCAGCGACGGTCGGCCAGGAACCTCGCATACTACGACTTCTTCACAGGCTGAATCCACGCCCATTCTTCCTCTAAACAATACCAAACCGGAGGGCAGTCCCATCACTGCTTCGGCGCCGCTCGTCAGCAAAAATCTTACTGGCCCATCTACGTTCAATGGGCCCGGCCGCCCTCATAATGACAGCGCGGTATTGCACGAGACACTGACCGTCATTGACGAACATATGAATGATCTCCAATCCACACCAAGCACGGGAGCCCTACACCATGCGACTGATTCGAGTAGCGAGTATAGCGCACCATTACATGACCGAATGTCTTATATTCAGGGTGAAGAAACCGACGAGGAAGAAGAAGAGCTCCACACGCGGGCACAAGTCGAATCATGGAGCGCCGATGACGTGGCCGAGTATCTTTTCACATCTGGGGTGGAGAAAAAGCACTGCGAGGTTTTCAGAGATCAGGAGATCTCGGGCGAAGTCCTCCTGGGCATGGACCAGTCTTCTCTATTCCTCAAGGCATTCGATCTAGGTTCTGTAGGCCGGCGTTTGAAGACGTGGCAGAAGATCAAGTCGCTACAGGATGAGGTGAATGGCATTGGTCAAGCTACGCGGCGAACAACACAGACCTACGGCAGTGATGCAGGAAGTGAAGGCAGGGTGCGTAGTAGAGCCAACACTTTGACTAGTTCGCAAAAGCTGCCGCCGGTCACAGACCGCGCAGCATCAGCTCAAGGACGACGGCTGTCACAGACGACCCCCAAAATGGACCCGGTGTCACCGATTACGCCGGTTTCGCCCAAGGTCCTCAACGACAGCCCTACACGACCGAGCCATCAGAAGCGCCCCTCTGCCGCTTCGATCCGAGATCTGCATCACTCGCGGCGGCATTCCTCGACGGTTGACAGTCGATTCACAGGTCCCACTTTGGTGAATAACACTCCCAAAATTACTACATCTGGCACATTTCCTCTGAATGGACCTGGTGCCGCACATAAAAAGCAGCCCTCGTTCGACCGGAACTGGACCATGGGTAATGCATCTGGCTCATTTTCACAACGACCACTCTCTGCTTCCGGTTTCCAGGGCTTAAACATTTCTGATGAGAAGGTTGGCGACCAGCCCGCGGTTGATTTCGATCGTGGTTATTTCTCCGGTACGGAAGTGGACAGTGGGCGGAAACGAAACACGCTGAAGAAGCGCGATACGATTTCCGGACACTCGGCCAAGAGTAGCTACACAGAGGAACAGCGTATGAGGAGCGCAACTACTTTGGCGAGGCACTCGAGGTTTGGTAGCATGGACTCGGTTTCTGGAGGCGCCGCATCTAAGTACTACGGTCTATCCAACGCCCACCGAAGGACAGCTTCAACAGCAACTACCGAGTCCACGCGTCCAGTGCCACCGAGTAAAGACTATCCCTCGCCCACGGTAACAAAGCTAGACAATGGGATTGGAGGGATGGCTTCTCCTATCTCGCCCAATGCCAGGCAGACCGAATGGCAAGCAAAACCTGCCAAGATGTCCGGATTTGGCGGGCTGAGGGCCATCTCTGATGCCGTTACTGGCAACGAGCGCGCCAAGTTTGCGCCAGCTGGAAGCACTAGTTCTTTTAAGGATTCCCCGATTCCATCACCCTCCACAAGAACTGGATCTAGTACACCGTCTGGGGGCCCCAGCTTTGAACTTGATTCCCCCGACGCAACCAAGAGTCCCGTGTCTGCGACTGCACTCAACAGCCAGGCGACCCGGAAGCCAGCGAAAAAGGCCAAGAAGGAGACGAGCGCCTATACGCGGGGACTAGCCAAAGTCGGGCCCAAGGATGCTATCAAGGACGCCGATTTCCATGGTTGGATGAGAAAGAGGAATGCCAATATCATGTCGACTTGGAAACCACGTTTCTTCGTCCTCCGGGGACGTCGTCTCGCCTATTACTACTCGGAAGACGATACCGAGGAGAAAGGCATCATTGATATATCCTTTCATAGGGTTCTGCCTGCCAATGATGAGAAGCTTACTGGACTTCATGCCACCTTGACGGGTGCTAGTAACACTCCGGTGGCACCTTCAGACAGCAGTCTCTCAACAACTGGCGACAACGGCGATGCCCCTCTAAAAGGTGACGATTCCATGTTCATCTTCAAGTTGCAGCCACCACGTGCGGGTCTTTCCAAGGCTGTCACCTTTACTAAGCCAGTCGTTCACTATTTTGCGGTGCCTAATCTGCAACAAGGTCGGGCATGGATGGCGGCACTTATGAAAGCGACTATTGACCGTGATGATGCTGTGCCGATGACGTCCACGTACCAACAAAAGACGATATCTCTATCAAAAGCTCGACAACAGCGCCAGAGACCGCCTGCCCTTATGAATCTCGAGGAAAAGGTTGAAGACGGTTCTAAAGTCGGTGAAGAAGAGAAGAAGAACGGACTAGGCATTTCCTTTGGAGAAGTCGACAGCGCTATTTCTGGTCTGGAGAAGTTGGGGCTGCAAAAGGTTGAGAGTTCGTCGGCACGCAAACCAACGTTCGATACTGAGAAAAGTAGCAGCATCTCGTTCCTGTCTCCGCAAAGCGCCTAGAACGAGCTTGCGGAAGCTTCACCGTCATCGGATTGCCCTGTGCGCGGTATCATTGGAAGATTCATTTCGGCCATAGAATGTCCCGAAAGCGACAGCAATGCCAATCATCCACCTGAAGAGAAGAAACCAGCAATCCCACCTCGAAATCCGAGACGTAATGGTGACCATTACCAGCGGTAGCTGAGACCAGAAGCTTTCGATCTTGTCATTTGACCAGAATTACCTGAACTATCGTGCAATTTTGCGGCACATGTGCGCTCGGATTGGCCATTTCAGGTCGGGTTTCGCGGTTCATCGATTGGAATTCCCTTCGAACCCCCAGGCCAAACGCAGTGGTCATCTCGAGCTCGCAACTGGTCGACGGTACTACATTCTTCCTTGCCCTTATTTTTCAGGGTGTTGTCTCACCAGCTGGAAGCTTCCTTTCCTCACCTGCTGTAAACGGAGATCTGATTGATCCGCCATGATATATTCACGTGATTCATGGCGCACTTGCGGTCCCGGGACCGTTTTCGGAAAGTTGTCCAGCCCGTCGAGCTACTTCATAGCATAACATTTGTTTTCGTAATCTAATTTCCACTTGTCATATACCTCAGAGGGGACTAAAGCAGGGCATTGATGGCGTCTACGGTAGCACTGAGAGGTGCAAAAGTCTTGCAGTCTTATTAATAGCCAAACCGCGAACGTCGCAATGGCGCAGCGATGAACTTTTTTATTTCTTCTTCGTTTTTTTCCCAGTATTGGTTTAGAGATACACAAGTCATGAGCAAGGCGGGTTGTGGAGCACAACCGCCGAGAACGTTATGAGAATGGACGAGGGAAAGGCATTGGCGTAGTTGACATTGATTGTAGAAAGGAGCAAGATGTGCGTAAAGTCGATGGATGGAACGGAATGGGGACGACTAGCACGTGTCCCTGCCAAATACAACACCCCCGAATAAATACACTTAATTCATTGTATCATACCCAAAATTCTAGGATCTACCGCATCGGCAACGTTGATGAGCATGTTTAATTCCTACAGGTAGTGTTCAGCCCGTCATTCAGCTTCGCAAGGTATCCTATTATTGCAAATGGGGCCTAGAGATATTCCTATTCTCTTCCTTGGATTCGACTACGTGTCCTTCAAACCTCTGTTCATCTGGGAGACATATCAGATTGTGTTGTGCGATGTATTTGAAGGCTTTCGAGCAGATCAAGAGGCAATGATGCAAAACATCAAGCATCACATGATGACGAGGCCAATAGGGTCCTGGCGTCATACGTAAATTTGCCGTGACAACCTGTTCATCGGAATCACAGGCAACGGAATTTAGTAGAAACTTATCGTCGTGGAATATATGCAATAAATCGAGTCAGAAGAATAGGTCGTACGGCGCCCTACTATATTACCCTAATTTACTTTTAGAAACTTTCCTTCACTCCAGCGCTGACCCATCAGGTGAGTCTATGATCCCACTCACACCAAGATGAAATGGACAAACCAAGCAAACAGTTTATCGAAGGCCTTAGATGGATGTTGAAATACACTTGAACAGCACTGGCATGGCATATCTCCTCCAGCGATCCTGTGGCTACTTTCGAGAGAGGCACTGGTCGCCCAGACTACGGTTCATTGATTTACAATCAAAATATAGGCGCGGCATCTCGAGACTGATGGTAGAGGGCTGGGAGATACGTTCCATCAAAACGGATGTAGCGGCTACTGGATTGGTTGCTTATATAGTGGGTTATCCAGACAGGCAACGATCACATGGTGAATGGATGTGTTGGCTTTTGCCGAGAAATATGCGGAATATATGCTTGCCTCTCGCTTGGTAACGATGAAAGCATATTACCCCAACCTCAGTCAGCTTGGCTTGAGTATTTTCGACATAGTGGAGGCCATAAAATCCGGCCGTAGGGGCTCCCAGGCCTTTTGAACGACAAATGTTTTGCTGAATTCCGGGATTTTGGACATCTTCCGAAACTAGATCCGGGCTAAGATGGGGAGTAGTAAAGATACTATGGGCCAATCGTAAAAGCTGCCGGTGCTCGGAGACTACCCGATTCGAAAAAGCCAGATCAGGGTGTTGAAATACGAGCCCGGTAGATATATTCCAGGGGTTGGTGTCGCCAAGATATCCAGAACCGAATCAGCCGACAGACTGGGCCCATACCGGCATAAAAAAGCCTCAAGGCCTGGAGTCTGGCCTAGGGAATATTGTGTCAGGAATATTGCAGATTAGTCAACCGTCGAACTACCGATGTCGAGATTGGCCGAAGCCTTCACATGTGCTAGCATATTTGGATGAGCACGGCCCCGCGGTCTTCTACAGAACACACTGCTATTGCATTGGAAATTGCGCGGCTTTCGAGAAGTCATATCGTTTGATAAGCACAGAATGATCAGGACTTGCCCGAGTCAGCATGGCCACAAGTTCAGAACAGGAATGTCCTACTCCAACGAGCATGGCGTCCAGGTCAGCTTCAATTTACGGGAATAGCGTCAAGATGGTTAGGTATCTGTGTACTCTGAAGTTCACATGCCCCTTGCGCATCGCCAGTGCATTCATTCTTGGAACGAAGCTCGTGTTGGATCTACATATGGGAAGCGAATAGACGATGGAGGGGCTGCCATCTTTTGTTGGTTGGCCGATATCCGACTGCCGGCGTAATAAACTAGGCTGGTTTTGCACAAGCTCGTGGACGGGCTCATGGTTCGTCAACAGGTATCAAGTTTGCCGACGCCTCCATCAGACCATATTCGAGCAAATGACGGTCTCGGCGACAGAGAACGCGAACTTGTCACGAACAAACACGAACATGTCATCGTATCCGCGCTGAGTTAGGCATTCTCCAGGGCGCCCACCCGTTGCGTGCCCCATCAGTCGACCTATTTCCACGGCCTAGACCGGTCTATTACCACCTAAGCTACTGGGGTCTGCATGCACGAAATCCACACGTACGACTTGGGGCGATCTCGGGTCCCTGTCAGGGTGCCGAGCGGGAACACCCTCTTGCTCTGTTGCTTCTTCCTGGCTTCTCCGAAGCTTCGAGGCTTCGAGGCACGCAAGGAAGGACCTTGGGGTATGCCGGAACGTTGCTATTGAAGGACTGGGCAATGTGGGGAGGTGCAAGTGGCTTGTAGGCCATGTGCAAAAGTGTCCGGGCACGTCCAGCCTGGCAGTCCGGCCTTAAGTCGATGCCGCGAGGTTGGAAGATGGGATTGGGACTCTTTCTATAGGCTTCCCTGCGGTTTCGGGGCGCCCACATGCTCTTGTCGGCTGAGGCAGCTCGGGGTGACTGCGCTGAAGGGGATCGACACTGGTTGTGCCCGCTGGGTCACAAAGCATACCACCCCCCTTATTCCTACTGTAGTACCTCCACCGGTGGCATTCGAGTCAAATACGCTCGCCGGCGCCATTCAAAATCCATACCCGGCTTCGAGGTACGACATCATTCTGCCACTTTCCGGCCCGTTGGCTGGCAGCGACTAATTGATGACGAACGAGCAGACGCGACAGGACTGCCTTGGACGCCGAGCAATGCTTCAAGGATAATGTCGATCGATCGCCTATCGTAGCCACGCTGATAGCTTGACTACCTGACTTTATTCATCAGATGGACGACACGCTGGCGACTACCAAGGACCCGGGAAACTCACCGTCCAACCAAGGAAGCCGTTCCGTTCCCCAATACGGAAGTGGCAGGATTGACAACACCGGATATGTTCAAACACTCTACATCCTGGTATTCAGGGGACACCCCCGGGACACCGAGAGCGCGCGTACGATGGATTTCTGCATTATTGCCAACGACAACAACAAATCAAACACAACTTATCGATTGGAGGGCGACCACGGGTCCTACAAATTGATCACCACCACTGGCTTGGGGGCTCCCCGTTCGAGGCCCCATTTCGTGCGGCAGCTTCATGTCGCAACAGTTCCGGTAGTGTCACATGAGGATACGAAGCTTCATGACCTCGTCGGTGGAATAGCTGTCAACAACGAGAATCCAGAGTGGACTCGCTGGACCTGGGTTGACAATGTTCTTTGTGCGCTGTCTGCAGCTGGCATCATAAGCTTGGAGGAAGGAACAGGAGTTCTCGATGCAACGATCGGCTGTGTGTCTAGTGCTCCATATCCGGAGTAGACTGTCACGAACGCACCCACGATTTGCTATGTGGTGCTGTACCCTGGGAAGCTCAGTCTACTAAAGGACTCTCCATTGTTGTGGGTGGCGGCCGATAACAACCTTGACCATGGCTTTGGTTGGATGATGGCATATGCTGAGGTACAATTGTATCCAGTACCCAAACAAGGGTCGGATTATGGTCCCCAGGCCCTCAGATAATGTGGCATAGTCGTTTTAGACAACTGCTGGAAGCGGTCTTAAGGACAAAAGCTGCCATAGCCGATACGGATGAATACACATCCAAAGATCAGAGCCGGGCCAGATATCTGGCATGTCATCTAACCTGGCGGAGTCTCACATCTCTACGCGAAGGAAATCAAACGATTGGAGGCGTAGCTGGGCTATAATGGATAATGGTACCATCCCTGTTGGCTTCATCATATTTCTGTCCAACTATTGTCCGACGAGAACTTACAAGTCCTTGACCTGTATAAATAAGGATGGAGCCTCTCATCTTCTATTTTTCTTTCCAATCTGTATGTACCCGCGATTTGGGTGCGAGGGAACCCGAGCTTTATGATTAGAAGACTCGATAATAACCAAAAAGGTGGACAAGGTGCTGAGAGCCGGGAATGAGGTCCGTATGTTCAACGGGGATGCAGTGAGCCGTCCCGTGCTTTGTCACTGATACGAGGTCGACTTGCTACAGCACAAATGTATGGCTATCGCATTTTCATGGACGAGTTCCGGAATATACTACGGACGGGCATAATGATCACTACATTTGCTAATTCCACGTTGTCAATAGCAATAACTCATCTCAAATGAAACATCAGTCACACAAGCGTTTAGTATATGAGGGTGCTCGGACAGAGATACAGTTGTCTGGTTGTGCTTTTCACCTCATGTCAACAAGTATGGCCTCTGGCAAGATGAACAGGATGCAGGAAGTGTGCCTGTTTGAGGGCTGAGCTTGATGAACATTACGAAACACGCCGAAAGGATCCTTCGGTTGCTGAAGGAGTCGTAAGCCGCAATGGTCCGCCTTCCAAAGGGTCCAGCATAACGAATTAGCAGGCCAATCAGGGCCACCGCTGCATTCGCTTAGCGGCTCTAGGCTAGTGCTAGGCAAGGGGCCAACGTGGACCTCCCGCTTTGAGATGGAGAGGCCACTTCACCATTGAAACCGTCTCGGCTTCAAACGATCCTTTGTGTGTGCTTCGCTCTGCTACTGTTGCCTTGCACAATCACCTTCGCACTCTACGCTGCCACCTGCCTCCAACTCAATCGGCATCACCACCAGCGCCGTGGTCCATCCGAATCATCGAGCCCCTTCGTCCCTTTCTGAATTCTTGTTGTTTGCCCCCCCTTCGCCCGGCGCCTTCGCGGCACCCGCAGCCATGGCTCCCTCCTGGAGCCCGGTGCGCATCGCCGCTTGCGGGCTGCTGATGTTGTCATCGTGGACTCGGACAGCTATCGCCGACAAGATAGCTGCCGACTACTTCGTTCACTCGCTTCCTGGTGCTCCGGCTGGTCCGTTGGTGAAGATGCACGCTGGGTAAGCACCACCAATCCCCACTGCGTTTGTGATGCGAGCGCATGTGCTGACCACCGACCCGTTTCCTGCAGGCATGTCGAGATCTCCCCAGAAACCAACGGCAATCTCTTCTTCTGGCACTTTGAGAATCAACACATCGCCGACCGACAGCGGACAGTGATCTGGTTGAATGGTGGTCCCGGCTGCAGCTCCGAGGACGGTGCATTGATGGAGATTGGCCCGTATCGGCTGAAGGACCGGGACCATCTCGAGTACAACAATGGCTCGTGGCACGAGTTTGCCAACCTCCTCTTTGTCGATAACCCTGTCGGAACTGGCTTCAGTTATGTAAACACCAACAGTTACGTATCGGAGCTCGATGCGATGGCCAACCAATTCGTCGTCTTCCTCGAGAAATGGTTCACGCTCTTCCCCGAGTATGAGCACGACGATGTGAGTTATCATCCAGGCGCCAGCAACGTCTTCTGCTAATGATTGTGTGCTACAGTTATACATTGCCGGGGAGTCTTACGCCGGCCAGCATATTCCCTACATTGCCAAGGCCATCCTCGAGCGCAACAAGAAACCTACGACAAAACATACTTGGGATTTAAAGGGGCTTTTGATCGGCAACGGATGGATCTCACCCCCTGAGCAGTACGATGCTTACTTGAAGTTTGCTTATGAGAAGGGCGTCGTGACGAAAGGCTCCGACGTGGCTCAACAAATCGAGGCGACATATCGCAAATGCAGCCAAGCTATGGCCACCGGAGGAGGCAACCACGTCGACAGCTCAATTTGCGAGGATGTACTTCAGGAGATCCTCCGCCTAACGACGAAGAAGAAGAACGGCCAGACCGAGTGTGTCAACATGTACGACGTTCGCCTAACGGACACGTACCCCAGCTGTGGCATGAACTGGCCGCCGGATCTGACCTCTGTCACGCCCTACCTGCGAAAGACCGAAGTCACCTCAGCCTTGCACATCGATTCTGCCAAGAGCACGGGGTGGACTGAATGCAACGGCGCTGTGGGTGCCGCTTTCAAGGCCCAAAATTCCGCTCCTTCCGTCAAGTTCCTGCCTGACCTTCTCAAGGAGATCGATGTTCTTTTGTTCTCGGGTGCCGAGGATCTCATCTGCAATCATATCGGAACCGAGGCGTTGATCAGCAACATGGAATGGAATGGCGGCAAGGGCTTTGAGGTGTCGCCCGGCAACTGGGCACCGCGTCAAGACTGGACATTCGAGGGTGAGGCGGCTGGTTTCTGGCAATCCGCCCGCAACTTGACCTATGTCCTGTTCTACAACTCGTCTCATATGGTTCCCTTTGACTACCCCCGCCGAACCCGAGACATGCTTGATCGATTCGTTGGTGTGGACATCAGTGGCATTGGCGGTCAGCCTGGACAAAGTCTATTGGATGGCGAGAAACTTCCAGACACGACTGTCGGTGGGGCGACCAACAACACAGCTTCTGATCAGGCTCAGAAAGACAAAGAGCTGAGCGACGCCAAATGGGCTGCCTACCAGAAATCTGGAGAGCTTGTGCTGGCTATTGTTGCCATCGGCGCTGCTGTTTGGGGCTTCTTTATCTGGAGAAGTCGCAGAAGAACCCAAGGTTACCAAGGGCTCTCGGCCGTTGCCGAGAGAGCTCGTGGTAGCACTGGTCTCGAGAGCTTCCGTAACAAACGAACGAACCGTGACGTTGAGGCAGGAGATTTCGATGAGAGCGAGTTGGATGACTTGCACGTCGCTACACCGACCGAGATGAATAAGGAACATTACAGCATCGGCGATGATAGCGATGAAGATGTCCCCAACGAGAAGCCAAAGGCGGGATCCTCCAGTAGAACTTAGATTGATTCTTATCGCGTATGCATATGCTCTGGCGTTTTGGGGATCAATTAGCTACCAAGGCTCGTGTGTACATAGCCGCAATGCTTTGGAATATATCAGGTTACAGTGCTTTCTAGCAAATCCATCGAGCTAATGACTGTCATGGGGCGCGTGTTTCTATAGTTGTTCATGTGGGGACTAGCAGCGATCAAGTCTAGGTTGGAAATATCCAAATACGCTGTTCCAGCGCAAACAGAACAAATAGTAAGATCTTGTTCAGTACTATCAAGTCCAATCGTGGACTGCCAGCACTCCGTTCGGCAGCCCCCGTCAACTACTGAAACTTTTGCCCGTCAATTAACGTTGATGCCAATGTTTGTAAAGCCTACATATATGCAAGTAAGATCTTGAATCATATGCGAGTAGTCCAATTGTCTTGCGCCGAACCGCCTTAGTGGCCACCGTAGCACACACTTCCGCCACGGGGGTCCGGAGGTGGTGCACACTTTCACGTCATGACAGTATAGCTGAGGCTCAGACCGAAAGCTGAAAACGATAGTCTCTTCTTTCTCTAGGAGACCAGTCTATTTTATTTCCAGTGCGGCATTCTGGTTTCAGTTTCGTAAGCCATCACTCTTTGTACGATATTCTTCTCGTCCCTCACTGTAGCATTGAATTATTTATACATATACAAATTCAAAATGGGAGACCTGGCGTCACCAGAACAGGGAAAGATCACCATCGCCATTGCCGGGGGCGGGATAGCCGGTCTCGCGCTGGCTGCCGGGTTGACGAAACAACCGCACGTCACAGTCCGTGTCTATGAGTCCGTCCCGCAGTACCGAGATGTCGGCGCCGGCCTCGCCTTGCATCTCAACGCCATCAAGGCCATGTCCCTCATCGGGCCAGAGCTTCGCTGTGCCTACTTTGACAAGGCCCTCGCCATGGCCGCCGACAAGGATACGGAGATGGCTACTGAGGTCATCTTGGCCCAGGGTGAGAGTAAAGGAATCCGCGTCGCGGAGCTGGGCAGGGCCAAAGGCCGGATGAGTATTGCGAGGTCCGATCTGCTGGATGGATTCTGGGGGTTGTTGCCCAAGGACACAGTAGTCTTTGGGAAGAAGTTGGCTTCCATTTCTACCAAGGCCCCGGGCTCTGTGGGGAGCAGCGGACAGAACTACAGGGAGCAAGAGATGATCCAGATGGCTTTTACGGATGGCACTACCGCCGAGGCGGATGTGTTACTCGGCGCCGATGGTGTGCATAGTTTGACCCGCAGCCATCTTCTCGGCGATGATCACCCAGCTACGGGCCCGAAGAATCATGATGATTGGGTCGTGTATCGCACCATGGTCTCCATGGATGAGGCGAGGCGCTGTATAGACGCCAAGTGGTGCGGCAACGGCGTGCCGATTCTCCTCGGACCCCGGGGCCACGTGAATATCATTCCCTTGAACAAGGCGACCAGGCTTAGTGCCGGCGTCGCGGTACGCGGTGCATCGAATCCTGATCTTGTGGCGGCGTCCTCTTCACAACCGTCGGGCGATCGAGAAGCCGGCGGTGAACAGAAGAGGCTGGACCCCGACAACTACACGGATTACACCGAAGAGGCACAAAAGATCATCAAGATGATCGCAAAGGACACCAGCGCCTCCTGGAAGCCTGCCGACCACGACCACGTGCCCTTCTACGCCCGGGGAAACATCGCCATGATCGGAGACGCGGCTCACGCATCCCTGCCGTTCGCCGGGAATGGTGCGGCCCAGGCGCTCGAGGACTCGGCCGTGCTCGTCGCCCTATTTGAGCGCCTGCGGGATCCCCAGCACATCGGGAGGGCTCTCAGGGCGTACGACGTGGTGCGCCGGGAGAGGAGCCAGAAGGTGGTAGATCTGGCGAGGAAGTTCGGCAGGGTCTATGCGTATGCCGAGGACGGCATGCATGAGAGCCCGGAAAAGATGAAGGGTTTCTTTCGGGAGATGAGCCGCTTCACCAATGAGTTCGATGTTGCGGGCCAAAATCGGGAGGCTGTCGAATTGTTTGATATGCTGGTTTGGATGGAAGATGAAGAAAACAGGAAGAGGAGCGGCTTGGCGAATGGCTTGTCTGCGATGAATGATCTCAGGGAGAAGGCCAATAGGGCCGTTGAGGTGAGGGAGGTAAACAGACTCAATGGTACTATCAGCTGTTAATGGTTCAAGTAGCAACTGATCATCTAGATTGGCCCTTGAATGATAGTTGTAATGCTGTGGAGTTTACTGGTTAGATATGAATTAATATTTCAAAATCACGAAGTTCGTTTATGTATTCATTCCGGACCGAATACCTGTAGAACTCTACATCGTATTTTCATATTCTTGTTGTCTACTGATAAAGTCAATACGGCATGATTGAGGGGCTTCCTCCATGCTCCCATCTATAACCTCAGTGTTCAATCGTAGGCGGTGGAGAAAGTATTTATCTGCTAGGGTGTTCAACCTCGGACATGGATGTATAAGCAGTATCAGATAGCAGGAGCATGACAATAGACCACTTGGACACCGAGGATGGCTGTTGTCCTGCTTATTCTTGGTAACGATTGGCAAAAGTTGTTCAGGCAAAATGCAATCAGACTAGAAAATACAACATATCGTTGTAATTACACATGAGTATATTAGTTCAGAGTCAGCGAATCATATATTCCGTCGAATATCTAATTCTATATTATACCATGTCGCTGATATTCTCCAAATATGATAGGTTGCCTTGGGACCGTTGAGGTGAGCTCGTAATTGTAATACTTTGGCGTCCGTTTTTCCAGGGTAGCAGCATCCCAGTATATACTAGTTGGCCTGGCGGGCATTCGGTATTGACCATCCCCAGCCAAATATGCGTTTTTACAGCGTACTTGCCTTCAGTCCCTCCACCTCGATGAGGCATCATGGCCACCAGGGAAGATCCACAAGGGAGGCAAGAGGACGATCACGTATCGTAACGGGAGAGTACGCCAGATCCTTCAGTCGTCTGCATAGCGCCTGCAAAGTATGATGATTTTGGTTGCTGAGATACATGCATTCCGCATCCCAGGTCTCACAAGCCTTCTTTTGCAAGCATATCTGCAATGTCGAGATAGAAAGCCACTGCGTTGAACCTTTATGGACTAGTTAACTTTGACGTCGAGCCTGGGAGACTGAAACTAACCTGGGATCCTTTCCGAACCATATCTTCTTCAGCGTCCAGCGCAACCTGTTAGTCCAATTTATCAGGTCTAGATGACTTACTTCCACGAGAGTCCCCTTGTACTTGCCCCACTGGGATGACTCGACGCTCACGAGCCCATCATTTGGGCCCTCTGCGTTCTGCACGACTTGCCAAGTTGTGCGGAAGGGACTCAGAAGAGGTGGGCGGTTCATCATGGCTCCGTACGAGAAATACTGCACGGACGGATCATCCGGCGTTTTTGGGTTAAAATCTTGTGTCATGTACTTCTGCGTCAGCTGAGAAAAGGCTCCCGTCTCAACGCCGAGTCTACGAGCGAAACTGTAGAGCCGAGGAAGCCTCTCCTCACCTATCTCATCAAAAACAAAGTCGGCAAATGCACTCCCATGGTGAGGCGTGGCAACTGTCACGAGAGAACGGACGTCCACATTCTTCGGCTGGAGATGGGAGATCATATATCTCGCATCTAGCCCACCCATGCTGTGAGCGACGATGTTGACGCTCCGGCCGTGGGCCGACTGGGCAATGTGTTCTCCGAGCTTTTCCGCACGCTGCTCGATACTGCCGGATGGCGGAACGGCTGCAGTGATGACTTCTACGCCGTTGGCCTTTAGAGCTTCTGCAATCCCCCACCAGTAATGCAGAGGTGGTAACAAGCTGCCAGCCACCTTGAGCTCGGCGAATCCCAACAAGCCATGGGCAAGGACAACGGGAAGTTTGGGTGTTGCTGTCATGTGATCAGTCTGAGTAATGCAAATACATGCAATGGTACCCCCAGGGGGCGGGTTGCAGCCGCACCATAATTCTCTCTGATACGAGCGTAATCGTCCTCTATGCGCCGACCCAGCGCCTTCAGTCTGGGGTCGCCATCAGAGGCGCTTGAATAATGTCTTGCCCTGCCCAAGACGGAGGTGGCATGTATCGACCGATCACGTGGCTTGGGGATGTGACGGAGCAACTGAGCAGGGTTGGGGCGGATGCGACTGTGACGCGCAAGATGCTTGAAAGCAATCATTGTCACGGCTTCCCTACTGAGGTGTTTCGGGCCGTAGTTGAGATGTCGTCGCAATGCATATCCTTGCAGATTTTTCTGTCTTTAGAAAGCCATGTCGTAGTTCGAGTCGGGCATTTCATGAGTGTGGTCTTGGAAGTGCAATGCAAGAATTTGACGCGTCGCGATGTTGGCGTCTTGACGTCATTCACAAGTAATGAAATAAATGGATTGGGACTATGCAGCCGGCTTCTATGCTATTGCACGTTCGCGAATTTGAAGAAAAGCACCTAGGCAGACATGCACATACAGATTTGCAATTCCCTTTGAGATTGGGCCCAATTCAGATATCTCACAGAGTTAGTTTAGTGAAGACCACATGCTCAAGGGTTGTGTAAATGTATGTACAATGTATTTACGGAGCACACTGTTGGCTGGCGCTTGGTTTGGGGGCCGGGGCTCGGGTGTTACAACCCGCTTCAACGGCTCTTTTGGGCAGTCTCTCCCCTGTGCACTGCACGATCAGACTGCCAACTACATGCACTAAATTGATGCATCATGCGGCACAGTAACACGCTGTAACATCATTCGTTCGTGGTCGCGTACGAGGCTGCAGCAGACCACCGGAACCTTCCAGCCTCTCTCCTCGCTCTCGCCATTGGGCCCATGAGTCCCCTCTCCTCAGGAAAAAGGACAATGAAGCACACTCTAGCCTTACTATACCAAATTGGTAGAAATGCCTATTCTTGTCTTGGATAGGGTCGGCAGGTCGCGGGTCATAAACAGGCGGCGGCGGCATTAGCAACGACTACCAACTGCATATGAACTGACGCTTGTCGGCCGTAGGATTAAGCGCAATGCCAACGGTTATACTTAGATTCTAGCAGCTATTCTCCACCCGAGATCCGCTTTGACAAGGCACTATAGCTGATCCATCGGCAGTTGAGCGGCACGCAACTTGGTCGAACGATTTTAATCGCCTCGGCCGCCCGGTATTGGACAACGTCAAAGGAGTTGACTCGGGCTGTAGAATAGGAGATATTACTCTCATATAAAACCTCATGAGATCATGAGCTCCCAAGATACGACGACGAAACGAGTTGCTTTCTTTGCTGCATCCTCATCAAGTATAAAGTCTCGATACAGTACAGTCGACCCATCTGAATTATGGTTTCCGCGTTGATCTCTTCTCTTGACGAGCCAGCGCACATCATTCGAATGTGGATCGCGTCTACGGATTGCGTATTGAAGCCGGTCGGTCCCCGGCCAATCAGAAGCAGGCAATAGCCGCGTCAATATACATCTCGAAAGGTGATTGGGTGTCTGCTGCCGGGGTACATCGGTTGATCCAGACTGCTGGGACGTCTGCTGCGAAAAGGTCAACGATCATTGGAGCTTTCACCTCGTCCATGACAAGGTGGTCATGGATCAGTATGCACTTCATATCTCTGGAGGCTATGGTAGGCCCAGTGGAAACCCGCAAGCTTGGTCGTGAGCCTCGCCATGTTACATTGCCTGGTTGGCCTACGATTAAGACTAGGTGTGCCTGTCTTCCCCTCCTGGATGATCACTGCCACGAACGGGGCGAAGTAGGAAGGCAACGACCAACATGTGCTATTGCATATGCAAATCGCAAGGATGGCCAGCCCGACCGGGCCACTAGGAAGTAGAGTTTGCCAGAAGTATCGGGTAGTTGTGACTCGGACCGGTTCAGACACACATTCTCCGGGCATGTCTCCCTCTATTTCAACCTGCTTAGAGCCGTACCTCCCACTCTCTCAGGCCAAGCAAGGCAGTCCGGCCAAACATATGAGTAACGGACATCGCCCGCCGCCCAGAAGTCCTCACCTTTACGCGAAATCCACCTTCTGCCATATGTCAACAGATTGAGCCAAGATGGTCAGCTCTGGAGATTGCGGTACGGACAGCTGCTCGTACGGCGGCTTCCTTCAGTATGAACCTTCGCTGGCCGGTAATGTCGTGTTACTAGCCTTCTTTGCAATTCTGATACCCATCGCGATTTTCCTCGGTATTCGATACCACAGCTTGATCTTCTCCGCAACACTCGTCACCGGTCTACTGCTGGAAGTTGTCGGCTACATCGGCCGCGTGCTTCTTACAAGCAGTACCAATGCCTACAAAGCCGAGTTCGTTCTTTCTCAACTTGGGACCATCCTAGCACCGACTGTCATCTCGCTCGCCGTCTTCCGCTTGATGCCGCGCGTTGTGGCTGCCTATGGAGAACAGTACCGAGCTTGGAGACCGACTTGGCACAACGTTGTGTTCTACGCCTTTACCACAATTTGTTTCGTACTCCAAGCTATTGGGGTCTTACTCTCTATAGTGCCAGATGACTCTACTTTGGTAAGCCATACCTACACCACCCGTCTTTGTAATTTTGTGCTAACTGCCCAAGGACGACATTGGTACTCGTCTACTGGTCGCAGGACTAGCCATCCAAGTGTCGAGTTTATTCATATTTACCCTCCTCGGAGTCCGGTTTGCGTTGGCAGTGCGACAAAGGAAAGGAGCTCTCGATCCTAGCGGACTAATGGTATATAATACGTTGAGATTCAAGTCGTTTCTGACCGGTATGTTTCATCCGTACCACGATGACAATTGGGTTATTCATGTGTCTCTTAGCTCTAACGGTGGCCACATTACTACTTGTAATTCGAACGATCTACCGCATGATCGCCATAGCCGAGGGCCTCTTCTCATCTCTTGCGCAGAATGAGACGTTGTTTCTTGTGCTTGACGGAGTACTCGTCCTCGTTGTTGTGGCGCTTCTCCTGGCATCCTTTCCGGGCAGGATGCTGGGCTCGTCGAGGTCCGATAGCACGATCCACTCACGCCGAACATCGCAGAAGATCACAAACAGACCTGCGCCTATCCAACTCGAGCGAGCTTCCTATGTTCTTCACCACAATCGCACGAGTATGAAGTCGAACGCTACTACTTCGCCCAAGAACACCTACTCTCCTAAGACGTCACCTAGGAGATCAAATGTTGCCCCACCCACTCGACGAAACATGGTTGATCACGAGCAACTGTGGTAACGAGGCAATGAGTGCTAAAGGACGACGATATACTTGTCACTAGATAATATCATTCTCTAGATTGGATACCACTGGCGGTTTATAGTGTGTTTTTCAAGGCGTTCAGGTAAGGATAATGAAATTGGAGATGGCGCGCCGGGATTCTGTACTGCTTTTCTTGGCTATTGTGGACGAGATATTGTCGGTAGCTTTGGGCCAGGGCTGGCTTTCAGCTCATGGTTACTTGGTCATTCATTCTAATAGGATATATTTGTTATATGCAATTTAGGAGACGGCTACTCTTTAATCGTCAACTTACTGGTGAACTCCTGATTCTAACAAGTGGCACTTGAATGAATGGTCTCAGTTAGAGCCTGCATAATGTGCGGCGGGAAGAGAGGTCATATCTCATCTGGTGTCTGGAATCACAGAGGTCACGTCAGTTTAAACCATGTATTAATCATATGAAGCGTAATCCGTGCGATCCCAGAAGATTGTTGTTTCTGAAAAAAAAGCCCAGGACTTGTCAACCTGATGCAATTGCTTTTCGGCTCTGAAACAAGAACAAGTGCCACATCAACATCCGCTTCGCGCCAGTCGCCCCTTAGCAAACAAAGCGCGCCCACCTTCCCAGATGAGGATCAATATGTATGGCTGGAAAGCACCAGACAGGACGGTGTGATGTCCTTTTTGAGTATTGTAGGCCAGTCACTTGAGCTACGTCTTTGTCAAATCATAAATTTGAACCTAATTGCACGGCCGTCGGGACTTCCTTGTCCTTCGGGTGGAGGGTTTCTTCAGGCACCATGTAAGGGATGGCGTAGCTTATCGACTTAGCGAATCAGAATGTGATATGTCCATTTCCTCATTATTTTGGAAATTCAAAGCGTCTGTGACATCTTATTAATCATATGATTCGTTCAGCTACTCGCCAGCTCATGGAAAGCCCATGTTGCGACGACTGGGATGGGTCTCTACCAAGTGAAGATGGAAGTTGCTTGTTGAGTAAGCTGGATAATATCCCCATCTCTTGGGTCATGCCTGGGGGGGGGGGGGGGGGGGGGGGGGGGGGGGGGGGGGGGGGGGGGGGGGGGGGGGGGGGGGGGGGGGGGGGGG
>JARVKF010000033.1:76876-87673 GCA_039778275.1 Seiridium unicorne | reverse complement strand
TATTTAGATTTTCTCACCCCCGCGCCCCCCCTCCCCCCCCCCCGCGCCGTCCCCCCCCTCGCCACCCCCCCCCCCCCCCCCACCACAACCCCCCCCCCCCCCCCCCCCCCCCCTGTTTTTTTTTTTTTTTTTTTTTTTCCGCCGTTTGTGTATTTAGGCAATGAAATCTAGAACCAAAGCATTTTACCCGATTATGTATGCTATTACGCGGCGTTGGTAAGTATATTTCTTCGGCGCTGCCGCTACTGTCGGATGATTTTTGAGTTTATCGCAATCGTGGGGTCAAGGCCGATGGGTTTGAAAACATGACTTTCATTACCAGAACTTGGTCGTCAACGAGCAAATTAAGCTGATGCCGAGCTAACTCGATACCCGTAAGGTATTTTTTAAACGTTAAGTATGCTGATTTTTGATTTTATGGCTACAAGAGGGAGCTACTCCTCCTCTTAGAGATTCTGGTAGAATTTTTGCTTTATCAACATATTAAAATAGAACTTTCCATTCCACTCCAGCGCATACCACGGCAATTTTGTTGACTGATGATATACATAAACTTTAGCCTCTATTTTCACATAGTGGCTGCTTATTTTGAAAAGTTATGCCTTCGGCTTCGGTACTGTGCTTGTATATGTAGTTTGATTTACAAGCACAAATATAAATGTCATAAACACTCGAGATCGCCTTAGATAGTATCGCAGATTGGACCGCCATTAGAAGAAGAAGAAAAACGAACAGGTGGGTGTTCTAATCTGAATTCATTAATCACGAAGAGAGTATAGTAAGCTGCATGTGTTGCATCCGTGACAAGGATGAACCTCTCAGTCCTCTTGTGTACCCTCAAAAGGTGCCGTCCAACTTCCTCTACCGAAATCATACAAGGGAAGCTCATAATTTCTTGTATCGATGTGTGAATCTGTCTGTGCCTCTGGTATGGAGTTGTTTCGTGAAACAGTCCTGCCCACCGTGGTCCAGCCGCTGAAGCTATACCAGTGCTTCCCAAGCCAATCGATGGTGGGCCGCAGGCTCGGGAAAAATCTCCCACACCAGGCAAATAATGGCCAGCAGACAGGAAGGCAAGCACAGATAATACCTGTACAACAATGAACCGTAGTCCACACGAGAGTTTGGCCAAAAGATGGCTCGCGACTCCCCGGGGCGTAGCTCAATATGACCTTGATGATTCCGGAAAAAATAACGCTTCCAAGAAACAAAAAAGTCAGCCATAGAGGACATACTGACGCGGAATGACCCTGGACTTACAAAACGCCCAATAAAAAGACACCCGCAAGTGCTATTCTTTTCCTTTTGCTCAGTTGTAGTCCATATACGACTCTGATGGGTGCAATGATGATAAGAACGTCGATGACAGCCTCCAAGATACCAGTGACCAACCAAAAAATGTTATAATTAAAGCAGTAGCGTGGGTCGTCAAGACTATTCAGCCACGTCCATTCAATCGGAATACAATTCAGCAGGTCAGCAACAGTGCATCCTATCCAAAAACCCACCACTACCACAATTAGAATTATAACTTGGAAACGAAACGACCTGTTGATTGAGAAAAGGCGATGATACATCAAAAGGATGGAGAGTTTCGTCGTGCATGTGATGGTGTAGTATAGAACCGTTCCTATGAAATTGATTTGCGTGAAAGTGATATCCGCCGGTGTGTATTCGATAGCTTCAGTGCTAGATGCTCTTTCAGCTCCGTTGGGATTAACTTCATTCGCTTCAAACACATTCATTAGTCAATATTCAGCATTCGAACGCGTTAAGTAAAGGTCCGTAGGTTCGGAACCAACCATACAAGGTCGTCGCATCAGTCGCGATCACTGCTGACAAGGAGAGTAATATCAACCAGTCATCCCACCTGAAGCCAGCATGCTTATAGTACCGCGCGAAGAAACGTAGTATGACGCAGACAACAGCGAGGCTGGCCATTGTGGCCCCAACAATTGTTGTCACGTCAGTGTCGTTCATTTTCGCGGCCGGAATCTATAAGGAAGGCGTTGGTGTATCGTCCAAGAGCTTCATAAGAGGCTCAAATCTCATTTCATTCCGACTAATCCACCATAGTTATAAGTGTGCCATTTCTTTACTGTCGGTAGCAAGAGTAGGGTGGGGTGGGGTAGTAGCACGCAATCAACGAATGTGCAGTTATTAGGCTCATTAGGAGTAAGTAGGGAAACTGCATGCGCATCCGTGCAGCATATTGAGCGGGGCATAGCAAATCAATTTGCCGGTGTGGTTACACAGTACATGTGTATGTAATACGTGTCGCCCAAAGGGTGGGGGCGGTGCGACACACCAATTTGAAATGTGCTGCAGCCTCGCCAGTTTGCCTGAAGGGGGATCTGCTTCCTGCCAGTCTTTTCTCAGACGACTTCAAATTGAACAAGTCTTCATTTTTGGACAAATTTCACATTCTCCATGCAGAACACTCCGCATTATTTGCACTCCTTTCGCATAGGAGCGTGATAGGTGACATACAGAACATACCGTTTTGAGCTGGACCCCGTTCGGGATAAGTAGACGCGGGATCAACGTTTCCAATAACGACAACAAATCAAGCCGGCGAAGATGGGCATTAATTTGACCAAGAACAGCTTTCTGGTGGAGGGAAGGGTACGAGCACTGATATCTGTTTGATTGCAAAATCCTAGACTGACAACTATATAGACCGTGGTGATCACGGGAGGTTCTCGTGGCATGGGTCTTGAAGTCGGACGTCAGCTAGCCGAAAAGGGCGCGAACGTCGTGATTATCGCACGCGACGAAGCCAAGCTAGTTCAAGGTGTCGAATACATACAGGTATGGTTTGCTCTGCTATTTCCACCCATTCTTCGCCATCTCTGATGTAGTATATGACAGAAAGGGGCCTCGAATCCAAATACTCAGCGTTTCCATCAGATCAGCGCCGACCTGGCCACACCATCCGAGTCCGAACGAGTGATCAATCAAGTTATTACGTGGAACTCAGGAAACCCCCCAGACATTGTATGGTGCTGCGCAGGCAGCTCGCATCCAAGCCTCTTCGTCGACACACCGATCTCGGAATTCCGTGCGCAGATGGACAGCAATTACTTCTCGAGTCTATACATGGCGCACGCAATCTTAAACTGCTGGGTCAAGACTTCGCATAAAACCTCTGATAATCCATCAAGCGCTCGTTCTATTGGCACTGCTCCCGCACGTCATCTCATTTTTACGGCATCCTTCTTAGCTTTCTACAGCTTTGCGGGGTACTCACCCTATAGCCCCTCCAAGGCCGCGCTTCGGTCTCTCTCCGATGGGTTGTCTCAAGAGATGAACCTGTATGCCGCCGCCCATCCAGACAAGCCAGTCATCCGCCTACACACCATATTCCCTGCCACCATCTTTACCGAGTCGTACGAAGCAGAGAATCTTATCAAGGCCGACGTCACCAAGATGCTTGAGGAGGGAGACAGCGGACAAAGCCCACAGACTGTTGCCTTGAAAAGCATTAAAGCCTTGGAGAATGGGACGGAACTCGTGACAACCGACGCTTTGACAGGTCTCGTGAAGCGTAGCATGCTAGGAGGCAGTGTGAGAGGAGGCTTCTGGAGGGCATTGGGGGACTGGTTCCTGGCATGTATACTCGGCATAGTGATGGTATTTGTGAGAGATGACATGGACAAGAAGGTGAGGAACTGGGGCCGCAGGTTCGGCGCCTCTGGTATGAAGGGGGAGTTAACGCAAGGTCATTCCAAATAATAGTATCATTAGCATGCTGTTATGCCAGAGATGTATATCGGCTACTTCAAAGTTTTATTATTTGATTTCATCTTTGAGGTTGCTCCTGGCCATAACGAAACCTTAATTCATAATATGAACTGTCTCTTCATCAGCTCAAATATCACCATAATTTATAGTCCGCTCTGACAGTCATTTACTCTTCTGTTTACTTCCTCACCGTCGGCGCCGTAGCTTTCATACGGCTTGGCGAAGTCTCATCTCTCACTTTGTGAGCCATGAGCACGACCTTAGCCACTGCGACACAAGCTATTTCTTTGTCTTTGTGGGGTGGTGGATTATCGCGTTCTTCGCAGTGCCATATATGGTAAATCCAGATGTTGCTGTGAGTCATTCCCAGCTCCTCGCATTTTTATTATCCTACTGTGCCAACCTCAACGCCAGAGCATGAAAGGCACGGTTGGATTCCTCTTTAGGTGCCTTTGTCTTTTCTCTGCCGGTATGTCATGTTCTGTATACAAGAGTTGCAATGGAGAAGATGCAGCAAGATTGACATCATGTCTTCAACCGTGGCCCCTCTGCGAAAAATAGGGTGATATCAATCCAATCACAACCTGTAGGTCGCCTTGGCCGGTGATTTCATTTATGTACATGAGTAATAGGCTCCCTTCAACTGTCATGCTCTGGTCACTGCCACATACCATGCATACAAAGTGAAACGTACCAGGCACGTCTCCTCGTAAAATTCAGGTATGGCCCATTGAACTTGGCCAAAGCTTTCTACACTTAATGTACCGGCTACGTGTCATTTAATGAACCAGCGGTAAGTACAGTCAAATACTTCATATGCTGCTTTATGGCCACAATATTGCATAATGCAATGAATGTGATATCAACAACCGATTCGTTCGGCCACGTTACGGCCCATGCAAGCCCCAGGCGTCTGAGCATATAAAGGAAGGAAGATATTAAATCAATCTGTGAGGAATCTTTTTTATTTTAAACAAAAGAAAAGGAAGAATGTCGGAAATGCAGTGCAATGCTTTGTGCTTGACACCATTCTTTTCTAGTCAAAACTCCAACTCGATACCGATGACCATGTGGTTGATCATGGAACTCGCCAAGAACTCATCCCTACTCAAGGTCGTTCAACTAGAGATTGCCACTATTTAGAAAACTAATGAAACCGGAGTCAAGGTATTGAACCCTCAAAAGCTCAACAGCTTGCCCTTATTGCAGTCCATATGGACAGAGATCTTACGGCTACGCATGGACTTTAACCTCGTACGTAATGTCAAAGGGCTCTTGGAAATTGAAGGCGTGACGATTGGGGAGGGCTCTATGCTGCAGGCACCAATGCTGACGGCTCACTATGATGAAGCCGTCTGGTAGATTGAAAGACATCCAGCTTATGAGTTCTTGTCGCAACGTCACATCAAGTGTGTGGAAGGGGCCGAAGTGAATGGACAGATCAACAGCAAGGATATCTTTTCAATGGCCTGGCGTCCCAGTACGTTCTTCCCATACGGTAAGTTGCCGCATTTCAGTAACATCACGATGACCCCCACTGAGTTTAATGCAGGTGGTGGACTCGAGATCTGGCAGGACGGCATTATGCCAAGCATGGAATCCTCGTTACAGTGGCGTTTTTAGTGTCTGGTTATGAGATCCAGTCCGTCGAATGGCGGAACTTGGATGGGAGCACATTGAGAGGCCGGCATGCAATGACAAGCGGTATTATGGAGCTGGAGCTCAGCCGCCGGACAGGGACATGAGGATTCAGATTAGCCATATTACACAGCACAGACAACGAAAGCCAACTAGGCTTAATAAGTTTAATCGCCGTGCTTCTTTGGAAAGAGACACACTTGTTCAGTCTCCGCGGACTCTCAGGCTCTACTATGGACAACGTCAAAACCGGTTTCGGGGGCTCGCATCCCCCCGGTCGTAAGTCTTATCAAGCATCTGGCATCCAACTGTGTCAGCAATTAGTCGAAGCGCAAGAGATGCCTCGACCCCACATTGCGGGGCTTATATGACATGGCATCGACCATCCGCTAACTAGAGGGCCAATCAAGCGTTTTTCAGTTTCCGAGCCAGCCACTCACATACACCTGCTGCCGCTCCACAAACTCTTAGTGTAGCCATTAACGCACAGGCTGAGGATAACATCATGTCTGTCCGTACTGCAAGAAGACTCATACATGGGTATGCTTTCATAGAGGATCCCCACGTATTAAAGAAGCCGTTAAGACCGGGCTCAGGAACGTTCTTAACAAGCGTATGCCTCCTTGCCCGTGTTTGCATGTTCTGACCACATCGCTCATAGCTACCGCTAGAGGCAGTTGCTGATCAGCATGGCACCGGGCCCCACCTTTGCAAGCTCCTGAACGCAATTTTCCCACCAAAGCCAGTGTTTACAGAGAGGAATGTAGCTGATCTCAAGGGTAAAGTCTTCATCGTCACAGGATCAAACGCCGGTATTGGCAAAGAGCTTGCGCGCATTCTTTTTGCCAAAAATGCCAGGGTCTATATAGCTGCGCGATCTGAGGAAAAGTCGCAAAAAGCGATTGCAGATATCCAGAAAGCTGTGCCCGACTCGACGGGCGAGCTGATATTCCTCCAGCTTGATCTGGCCGATCTCGAAAGCGTCAAATATGCGGCCCGATCCTTCCTCGCCAAAGAGCAGAAGCTCAATATCTTGTTCAACAACGCGGGTGTCATGGTGTCGCCAGAGGTCCCTCCACCAAAGTCGAAGCAGGGCTACGAGTTAAGCATAGGCGTCAACTGTGTCGGTACCTTGCTGTTCACAAAGCTGCTGACGCCCACACTCGCGGCGACAGTCAAAAGCGAACCTGCCAACTCGGTCCGCGTCATCTGGCTTTCATCATTCGGGCTCGAGATCTTCGGCGAAGGAGACGTCGGCCTTTCTACCGACAACCTCGGCTTCCACATACCAGCGGGTCATACAGAGCGTTATGGACGCAGCAAGGTCGGTGCCTGGGCATTGGCAGTCGAGTACGCCAAGCGACACAGGGCCGACGGCATTGTCAGCGTACCGCTGAATCCGGGGAATATCCAAACCGAGCTCGCCAGAGATCAAAGCTTCATTTTCAGGCTTCTCGTCCGTCTCATAACGTACCCCCCTGTCAATGGCGCGTATACTGAGCTCTTTGCTGGCTTCGCACCAGAGATCACCATTGATGCGCCACGGTGGTCCGAAAAGTGGGGTGAGCTCGTTTTACAAACTTTCCTAATCCGTACATCTCATGCTGACCTGGGACAGTTGTTCCATTCGGTAGAATATACCCACTGCGGTCTGATCTGGGCATGGCCACCAAATCGCAAGCGGAGGGCAGTACGGGCGGCACTGCCAAGTTCTGGGAATGGTGTGAGCAGCAGATCAAGGACTATCTGTAATCTTCAATTGAGACGAGAGAACTACCTATCCGAGTCCGTGGTGTATGATAATCATCTATATAGTTTTATCGAAGAGATGAGAAAGTGTGCAAGCTCGTGCTGGTGCTAGGGCACCGCCTTGTTGTCTAAGTGGCTCTTTGGGTGGCAAAACAGTAACTCGATAACGGACCCCCAGCAGTCGAGCCTTCCCATCAGAATGGCGTCTGAGTCACTTTCGCTAGTCAATGACGCTACTCACACAACTGCAGTACATCATAAGTGTTATGTGATCTTATCTTGATCTATCTTAATTATTATGGCGCCTTGTCAACCCCTTCCCGAATCCCAAACCTCTCCCTGAGCTCATATGCTACGCCATCTGAATGGTAGCCTATTATATGTTTGTCAGCAATCTCTTACAAAGACGACGTGGTTCTTATATTTATACTTACAGAGAAAAGGACTCGACTACCCACTGTGCACGCAGGAGGGATTTCACAAACTGCTCGCTCTCCTTGATCTCGACTAAGACATGCATGTTGATGCTTAAGAGCGTTCTTCACAGCCACCTTAATCCTCGACGTCATCCACGGTCCAAGCGGACTTCAGAGGCGTGTGCTTGGGAAGTTGAAGAAGGCCAGATCCCTCCTGTCGTTCTCGGTTTCGTGCAATGGCAGACCTTGACGCGGCAGCTTCGTAGCTCCTGAGCAACTGGTCCTCTAGGGCTTCGTCCATGAGGTGAGCGGCAGTGATATAGTCATCAATGCGCTTGACATCGAAGCCACTGACAAACAGAGTCGAAAGACGTTCGGACAATGGCAGTGGTGTCGCCGGCCAGTCTGGAGCTTGGGGAATGGGCTGGAACTCCGATGGCGGTTCCGGTGCGGTTGACATCATCCACCAGGCTTCGTAGCGTTGAGGGTGGTGTGTTTGCTTGAGGGCCTTCATCTTCTCGGAGAATTCCCCCACGGAGGCGATGGTGGCGATGCGTTGGAGCTCAGACATGTTGTTCGGTTAAATTCGCGTTTGTGTTATGGGAGAAAGGTGAATGTTGGCGTCGTTTGGTTTGTTAGGAGGGTGATTTAAAATACACCTGTGATGGGATGGCAAATGCATAGATTGTTGGCGAGCAGGTGATTGTGAGTTCTGGTTGGTAAGGTGCACTTGCATCAGTGAATCCATTGCCCCGGACAATGGGGTCCAGTGTTGTCCATCTGAACTGGATGTGAACGAGCGTTCTGACAGGGAGGTGTAAAAGCACCGCCAACAGAATTGATAAGAGGATTGTCGAGTCCCAAGGAAACGTCAGGTATTCAACTGACAATATTAAAAGAATCGAAATACCATAATTAGTTGCTTGCCTTGTATCACCACTAGCAGACTTGATTCACCTCGTGTTACTATCCGGTCGCCTTTTATCGCTTGCTGACAGGCTTGGGTGTGCGTTGGTAGTTGCGTGGGAGCAGACGATCTTATCGGAGAAGCCAGCAAAAACCTGCTGATTTTGTAAATCTTCTCTGTAGAGATTCGGAATCTTTGCCACTTAACGCATCGGGTCGAGCAAGTTAGCAATAGGAGAACGTTGACGGTGAGAAGGTTAGGGTGAGAAGATTGGGGAGGGCTCATTATAGGCGCCCATACACATCCTTTTCAGCATTTTATAATTAAAAATGTTTATCTTATAAAATATCCGGTTTATATAATAAAAACTAATGGCGTTTTTTCCTCTATAAAAGAATTTACGATTTTTCTAAAATAATTTTTATACGGTAACTGGGACTATGTAACGCCTGTTTAAAGTGTGATAGAATAGGTGAGAACGAAGAGAATCAATAACTTATACGTATCCGTTCTATCTCCTCTTGCGTGGTACTTGGCGGGCTTTGAAGGTCACGATGCGTGTTATATATATCCATGGTGTACGCAGACATGTACATGCTCTTCGCCGCCTATCCTACCATTTTCCGACAACAGCGCGGCTGGTTAGCAGGGCAGTCAGGCTTGGCATTCATCCCAGTGGCCCTTGGAATGACGTCCGCGTTGAGATACATGGTCTACGAGAATGAGCGGTACAAGAATCATGTAGTGGCCGTAGGAGGGCGCGCACCCCCAAAGGTTAGGTTGCCCGTTTGCAAGATCAGATTTTGTCTAGTAGGTGTCGGCCTCTTTTGGTTTGCATAGATGTACGAATGAGCCTGAAATCCACTGGATTCTTTGCTTGATAGGACAACCGTATTCGGGGCTGGGACCGTCTTATTGTATCTTTCCTGCTTCAACTACCTTATGGGCATCTCTCTTGTCTACACGGAATCTTGTATGGCTAGGTTTTCCGTGCTACGCTTAGTTCTCGGAGCGGCTTTCGCGTTATTCACGGTGACCATGTACCAGAGCCTCGCCATCCACTGGGCATCAAGTGTACCGAGGTTTGTGGCACTCATATGCGTTCCGTTTCCCTTTTTATTCGCGAAGTACGGAGCACAACTCTCTACGCGCCGTTATTATGCCACCAAGGCACAGGACTTAGCTACTAAGCTTCAGGAAAAACACTCAAGTTCTAACAGCAACATTGTGCTTGAGAGAATGAAGGATACGTCGCAGGTATAGGCGGTCGATGTTAGTATAGATCTTTAGAAAAGCAATCACTGCCCAAGGATTCGAGTAGGAATGGGTTTTCCGAGACCCTTTGTTAGTCGATACAACCGAGCTCGGCTATATATTTGAATCTTGGATGTTTTACAGTAGAGCGACTTCACTACTGGAGATGTAACTTTACCATAAGGGATTGAGAGGCGTCGTGATAAAAAGCCGTGCTCTGTGGAAAGGTCGCTAAGTGGTCGACGGTTTCCTCCTTGGAAAACGGTGGGACAACGTGTGTTGATTGCCTCATGCGTCACCCCTTGCCCAACATTAGACGCGGACATCGCTAGGTGAAAGGTTGTGGAGACGTACGTGCCTTCCAAGGTAACGTCTTTGGGACTGTCCAATATCCACTTGGCTTCACCGCATTCGATCTTCGATGCTGTCATCGTCAGGCTAATAGCTGTGCAGAACAGATTATCAGTGCGCATAGCTTCGGATCCTGACCCAGAGCTGCCGCCTGACCTGCCGTATTCAGAGGACCCATTTGACAACGCGGTCCAGACATTCTGGATCTGCCAACAACATAACTTATGTGCCGTAGAGTGTAATTTGGGGCAATCCGACACTCCTAGAAGCCACGGATACATTTTCAAAGATTGCTTCCGATTTTGGAGTCACTAAAGAGGTCCCTTATGCCGATTTAAAGAGCAAGAGCGGCTGCAAAACAAACGTTTTAAGCGGGACACCGACTCTAAAAAGAATGAACCAGACGATCGAAGGGTTCAAGCGTAATGATGATTAGTTCATTTGATCAACAGAGAGGAGAACGATCTGGAGAGATTCTGTCGCGAATGTTCATAGAATTAATGGATTTTGAAACATCGGGGGACTTTCCAGTCAAGCATGGTTTATAAGGTAAGCAAATATCTAACACCGTGCGGGCAGATGCCAGGGACAATAGTTTTTTTTTTTTTTTTTTTTTTTTTTTTTTTTTTTTTTTTTTTTTTTAAATAAAAATAATAAATTAATTTAGAAAGAGCACAACCCCCCACCAAGAAATTCTGTTAAAAAAAGTTGGGGGGGAGGGGGGGGGAGGTGGGATCA